>ML781265.1:460275-491064 GCA_009831015.1 Picea engelmannii
AAGTCCGCCTCCTTTCATCTAATTAATGGTATACTGTTTCGTCAGAATTTTGATGGCGTACTGATGCGTTGTCTTGAAAAGGACGAAGCAGAGAAAGTCTTGCTTGAGTTGCATGCAGGAGAAGCTGGTGGTCACTTCGGTGGCGATACCACTGCTCATAAAGTATTAAGAGCCGGTTATTATTGGCCAACACTCTTTAGAGACGCCCACGCCTTGTGCCGTAAATGTATCATTTGTCAGAAAGCGTCAAGGCGATTGCAAAAACCAACCTTCCCTTTGCAACCCGTTACAGTCGATTCTCCTTTCCAGCAATGGGGCCTTGATATCATTGGTCCTATTAACCCTCCATCCTCACAACAACACAAGTATATTGTGATAGCCACTGATTACTTTACTCGATGGTCTGAAGCTGCTGCGCTAAGAACTGTTAACACAAGTCAGATTATCGCCTTTCTAAACTTGCATATCATCACCCGTTTCAGCATCCCTGATTGTCTAGTCTTTGATAACGCTTCATACTTTTATTCTCTTGAGATGAGTGACTTTGCCTTAGAGAAAGGAATAAAGCTTAAGTATTCCACAAGTTACTACGCCCAGGGTAATGACTTAGCAGAATCAACAAACAAGAACTTGATCAAAATTATCAAGAGAACCGTGGCCGAAAATCACAAGAACTGGCACAAAGCGCTGCTTAATGCACTGTGGGCTGATAGGGTAACACCCAATGCTGCTATAGGTAATTCCCCCTTTTTCCTCGTTTATGGAAGAGAAGCCATCTTGCCACCTCATATTCTTCTTCCTTCGCTTCAATTGTCACAAAAAGTTCAAGAAGAAGAATGTCCCCCTATAGAAAGTCGTATAAACGCTTTGATGAAGTTAGAAGAAGTAAGAACCCAAGACAAGCATAAACTAGATCAACATCAACAACTGATTAAAATCTGGTTCGATTCTAGTTCTGCTTCTGATAGAAATTTTGAAGTTGGCGATCTAGTCTTAAAGTGGGACAAACCACACGAAGGGAAGGGTGAACACACTAAATTTCAAAATTTGTGGCTTGGGCCATTTTTTGCTGAAAAGTTGGGTCCTAGTTCCTTTCGTTTGCAAAATCTTGAAGGACAGCTTGACACCTATCCGGTGAATGGCCAAGCCCTGAAGAGATACTTTGCTTGATTTTTATCATTGTATATTATGTAAATATTTCCTTTTTATTTTTTTGCCTTTGTTTTCGTTTTGATTTTTATTTGATTGATCAGTTTGGCGTGTTTTTGTGTTTTGAGACATATGCATGCCTATGCACTGACCCATTCAGACAAAGACTATAAGAAAATTGCTTCGGTGAAATAACTCCTAGAAGGTAGTACAAACACCAGTGATATATATTTCTGAAAATGATATTGGAAAATGTTGTTTGAAGGAAGTTTACTATTTCAATCTCTAAGTGAAGTTTGTCGTGATCATCTTTATCTTTTTATGTTGTCCCTTTTCCGTAAAGGAATGAATCAAAAGGATATCTCCCTGTCAAAGTAAGTGTTTTAGAAATAAAACATTTCTGGAGCTGAATAAGGACAGTACTTAAAAATTTTCCGATGAGGTCTGAAAAAATATGAGAAAATATCAAGATTTTTCAGCGTCACCCCGCTCAACTATTTATAAAAGAAAAACAAAATAAAAATATTAAGAGCTGTGGGAAGTGTTTGTAAACCCGCCAGGATACTGAACAGGTCCACTGGCAGCGGGTAAATGCAAGCATGGCGCCAAGACAACTTCGCCAGGGTACTGAAGAGGCCTGCTGGCAGCGAAGCAATGTCGGGTAAATGAAAATCTGTAAAATTATAAGAAACCTCTTTAAAAAGTCCTTTATTCTAATCTAGAACTTCTTGACAGGATAAAGACGTCCGAGTGCGTTAAATGGAAACCCTGTCGAGGCTATGGACACCTGCTGGCAGCAGTGGCCATGCCAACAGTATTGAAGATTTTATCATAAAAATCATGACTTGCTAATCTTTAAAGATTGTTATTGGTTTGCGTCTTTTGAAACATCACTGGAAAAGATAGTTGATGATGATGTCAGTACGATTTTCTGGTTGTTGTTTTAAAGTCAAATTTTTCTCTGATAACTGCTTTTGACAGAGATAACTGCTTCTCCCAGCGTGTCGCCATTGTTGGCAGCTAATTCATTTTTTTTTTAATTTCTCTAAAAAGATGCCTACACCTCTTGTCTCCTAAACGACAAATCATCGCCGCATTGTGCAACTAGGCATTTGTTCCATTTTTGCGACAATTACAATTTGGTTTCGATTCAGTTTTCACAACTGAAAGTGTGAAAACACCGCTTTCGTTGTTTGGACTGTCGTCGTCTTTTATTCATTTTTCTGAAAGGCACTTGACCATTGGTTTATCACAGGACTTCAAAAGATTCTTTCAAACTATGTCCCTTGGCCTACTCTTACCTTGATTGCGCATTTGGATCTTTTTGATTAATAAGCTATTGAGCATGAAGATTTACTGGTCACATTTGATTCTATAAAGGTCATGATTGATTTTTGGTCATATATGCTTTGATCCTTATTGTTATGAGCTCTTGACTTATTGATTATATGAGATCTTTGGTTGCAATGTTCTAAAATCGTTGAAATATAAGCATTTGAATGTGCAACAAATGCATTGATACTATTATAAGTTTGATTTTTTATGAAGTGGCAATGGTTTGAGTTTTACAAAGGCGCGTTGATTAATCTTTTGAATTTCAATTTTATAGTTTGAATCGTTGCTTGGAACATTGTTTTGTGAGTTTGATTTTATATTGAACGGTCACAGTTTCAAACTATACATTGGCACGATTGGGTTAACACTGGTTTCATACGTTTGATTGATACGATGGATTATTGGTTAATATTGGATTTCATGTTGGATTGAGCTATACACTTGGCGCATGAATATAATATATGGTGTTGGTTCTACATTTGATGGATGGCACGTTGATTTGGTTGTACACCGAGTTGGGTTGGCCGATTAATGTGCTGATTACTGATGGAACAACGTTGTACCTAGTCATTAATACACTACATGGCGGTGATAATCCCACCACCTTCGCACGCATTACATTGATTCATTCCCCATTGAGTGCTTGCAGCTGTTAAGCCCTGTTGTTTTCCTCCTGCATTTTGTATTGTTCAAACCAAACCCTACCATGCACAGAAGTGATGGCTCCTGTCGTAAGGGCAGAGCCTAACGGTTGCCAAGCACTGTTGATGTTTGATGGCGCTTATAGCGACTTGGAGAAATTCGGGTGGCTCTCGTTCATAAGGAAATTCGATGGTTATAACCCTATCGTGGCTCGGCAATTTGCGTTATCATTTGATGGCTGCCGAGCCAAAATTGGGGATGTGCTACTGGAGATTAATGACCATTTTCTCATCTCGGCAACTAGTCTGCCTGCTACAGGACAGAAGTGGGCTAAAAACTGTAAATTGGAAGATGTCCCGTGGACATTGCTCTTCCAATCTTGAATGGTGAAACCCTGCGACAAAGGATGGCCTGCAAAAATGTTAAAACAACGCTGGCATGACCTGCTCATGATAATCAAGCAATTCGTCACTTGCGAGGGCAGGTACGAGTTCGTTTTCTTGTTTCACCTTCGTCTATTGATGGTTTTTATGGGTTTCGAACTCAATGTACCTCACTACCTTCATAGAAGTCTATTTAAGATGGCGAAGAGATACAAACGCATCCAGGCCGATACCACTCTCTTCCATTTGGGGGTTAATTAAACTGATTATCGTTTACGAGTTGGGGTTACGTCGTGACAGTTGGGGTGATTTTTTCAGTCGTAATGGCTTTAAAGAATCCAATCCAACATAGGTTGATAAGCCTATGGTGACTGAAAGCCAGCCTACCCCTGTACGTTACCATGTTTTTCTACCCAAACCTCTACCCGACCCACCTACGAACTTTCCCATGTCTGTGACCAAACAGGTCGAAATTGCTAAACCCGCAACCAAAAAACCTAAAGCTGAAGCTAATGCTAATACTAAAGGTAAGAAAAATGCTAGGTTAATCTCTCACATGGCGAGGAATAAACCTAAAACCCCTGCCAACTCTAAGCCTATCGTGGTCAGCGAAGACTCTGATTCAAAGGTTGAACGTTTTCTCGCTGACGAGTATCCTTACTCGGAAGGTTTGGGTGACAAGCCTGCATATGACTTTGTCAATAATTTACTACCTTATCTACGGGATGATCCTAAGTTCCCTGGCATTGAATTACCTCGTAAAACCCTCAGTGAGTCATCGAACCTCCCTTCCGCTCAACCTGTTGTTCCACCTTGAGATCAGTGTGGGTTATGGTTGGAGAGATACTACTCGGATGTGCCGATGTTGCAATCCAGGATCCATGATTTGGAAAACCAAGTGGAAAAGCTCACTGGTCATAATGCAAAGATGCAACCCTCGGACAAAAAGTAACAAACTATTGGTTCAATTCTGTTCAAGAATGTCGAGTCAGCCACGACAATCGTCAATTCCAAATTGGCATAGCCTCAACAATCTCACTGGTATAACTTTCACCTATTTATATGGCATGTTCATGAACTTTGTTGACCTGCTCTGTCATGCATTTGTTGTATATAAGTTTTGTTAATTAATTTTTGGATTGGTTTTAATTAGATTTAAGTTGATTGATCATGATTGCATTTGATTTGAATACTCTGTTATTGATATCTTTTCTAAATACAGGTTATTTTGGTATCCTAATCTTAGAACACAGTCAATATCTCTTTTCGATTTGGTGATATCCTGTGCGATATGAGGGGCAAAATTGGTTAGCTGTTGCGATTGCATATTCTATCTTCGGACCAATTCGAATATCATTTTGTTACATAATCAAATTACGAATAGATATGAACAATGGCTGTTATACTCAACCGATTCAATTTGGACTGTATTTGATTGTAACAAATATATCGTTTGAATTTTACAAAGGCGCGTTGATTAATCTTTTGAATTCCAATTTTATAGTTTGAATCGTTGCTTGGAACATTGTTTTGTGAGTTTGATTTTACATTCAACAGTCACAGTTTCAAACTATACATTGGCACGATTGGGTTAACATAGGTTTCATACGTTTGATTGATACGATGGATCGTTGGTTAATGTTGGATTTCATGTTGGATTGAGCTATACACTTGGCACATGAATATAATATATGGTGTTTGTTCTACATTTGATGGATGGCACGTTGATTTGGTTGTACACCGAGTTGGTTTGGCCGATTAATGTGTTGATTACTGATGGAACAATGCTGTACCCGGTCATTAATACACTGCATGGCGGTGATAATCCCACCACCTTCGCACGCATTACATTGATTCATTCCCCTTTGAGCGCTTGCAGCTGTTAAGCCCTGTTGTTTTCCTCCTGCATTTTGTATTGTTCAAACCAAACCCTACCATGCACAGAAGTGATGGCTCCTGTCGTAAGGGCAGAGCCTAACAGTTGCCAAGCACTGCTGATGTTTTATGGTGCTTATAGCGACTTGGAGAAATTCGGGTGGCTCTCATTCATAAGGAAATTCGATGGTTATAACCCTATCGTGTCTCAGAAATTTACGTTATCATTCGATGGCTGCCGAGCCAAAATTGGGGATGTGCAACTGGAGATTAATGAGCATTTTCTCAGCTCGGCAACTAGTCTGCCTGCTACATGATATAAGTGGGCTAAAAACTGTAAATTGGAAGATGTCCCGTGGACATTGCTCTTCCAATCTCGAATGGTGAAACCCTGTGACAAAGGATGGCCTGCAAAAATGTTAAAACAGCGCTGGCACAACCTGCTCATGATAATCAAGCAATTCGTCACTTGTGAGGGCAGGTACGGGTTCGTTTTCTTGTTTCACCTTCGTCTATTGATGGTTTTTATGGGTTTCAAACTCAATGTACCTCACTACCTTCATAGAAGTCTCTTTAAGATGGGGAAGAGATACAAACGCAGCCAGGCCGATACCAGTCTCTTCCATTTGGGGGTTAATTAAAATGATTATTGTTTACGAGTTGGGGTTACATCGTGACAGTTGGGGTGATTTTCTCAGTCGTAATGGCTTTAAAGAATCCAATCCACCACAGGTTGATAAGCCTATGGTGACCAGAAGCCAGCTTACCCCTGTACCTTACCATGTTTTGCTACCCAAACCTCTAACCGACCCACCTACGAAATTGCCCATGTCTGTGACCAAACAGGTCGAAATTGCTAAACCCGCAACCAAAAAACCTAAAGCTGAAGCTAATGCTAATACTAAAGGCAAGAAAAATGCTAAGTTAATCTCTCGCATGGCGAGGAATAAACCTAAAACCCCTGCCAACTCTGAGCCTATCGTGGTCAGCGAAGACTCTGATTCAGAGATTGAACGTTTTATTGTTGACGAGTATCCTTACTCGGAAGGTTTGGGTGACAAGCCTGCATATGACTTTGTCAAGAATTTACCACCTTATCTGCAGGATGATCCTAAGTTCCCTGGCATTGAATTACCTTGTAAAACCCTCAGTGAGTCATCGATCCCCCCTTCCGCTTAACCTGTTGTTCCACCTTGCGATCAGTGTGGGTTATGGTTGGAGAGATACTACTCGGATGTGCCGATGTTGCAATCCAGGATCCATGATTTGGAAAACCAAGTGGAAAAGCTCACTGGTCATAATGCAAAGATGCAACCCTCGGACAAAAAGCAATGAACTATTGGTTCAATTCTGTTCAAGAATGTCGAGTCAGCCACGACAATCATCAATTCCAAATTGGCATAGCCTCAATAATCTCGCTGGTATAACTTTCACCTATTTATATGGCACGTTCATGAACTTTGTTGACCTGCTCTGTCATGCATTTGTTGTATATAAGTTTTGTTAATTAATTTTTGGATTGGTTTTAATTAGATTTAAGTTGATTGATCATGATTGGATTTGATTTGAATACTCTGTTATTGATATCTTTTCTAAATACGGGTTATTTTGGTATCCTAATCTTAGAACACAGTCAATATCTCTTTTCGATTTGGTGATATCCTGTGCGATATGAGGGGCAAAATTGGTTAGCTGTTGTGATTGCATATTCTATGTTCGGACCAATTCGAATATCATTTTGTTACATAATCAAATTACGAATAGATATGAATAATGGCTGTTATACTCAACCGATTCAATTTGGACTGTATTCGATTGTAACAAATATATCGTTTGAATTTAATTTGAGGAATGAATTGATCATATCCCAGTCTTATGATTTGCGTCTATAATTAAACTCAGCATTATACATTTCGGTTATTTTCCCGGTTTATATTATGGATTTTGTTGACTCTATCAAAACCCTGTCTGTTGACTATGTGGTGATCTGCAACGAAATGTGTTGGATTGTTATTCCTTCAGTCTGATTCCATTCTAAACGATTTACCTATCTTTGCATTTATTTGAATGATATCAGTTTATTGCTATGACTATAATGAGTCAACGATGGTTATGATTATTATTTTTGTCATGTATGTTCACCATGCGATACTCAGTAACCGCATTCTATAACAAGTTTTGATGGATATGTTCCGTTTTGATTGTAATTGCTACAACCTGTTCATTTTGACAATTGGATAAAATTTCACATAGCTGTAACCAATCGATTGTGATAAGGATCGATTATTATCATATCTATTTTCGATTACATCATACGATTTGTTTGTAATTGCATTTGGATACAAAACAAAATGATTGTTATTTGCCCCGATTCTGTAACTAAAAACAGAGCACTCTTTACTCTGTTTCGATTGCATGTATTTTGATATGATTTGATTTAAAGGATAATTTCACTTGAATTATTAGTAATTCATTTTTAAGGATTATTGAGAGATGATTCGATTTGATTTGATTAAGATCTGGTCCTGTTTGCTATTTTTGACTAGCTACAAAATCAAATGATTCTGTAGCTAAGTCTGTAAAGTCATTTTTTTTATTGTTTTCCTAATAAAATATCCTTCTAATTTGATATTTGTGTTCTATTGCAGGCAAATTCAAATTTGGCAATAGATATGATGAGCAGTTAGGGGATGCTTTACATATTCTACTTGCATTTTATTTCCTTAGTTTAGGTGATTTTGGGATTTTTCCCAGATTATGTAAAACAATTTGCTATTATTCACAAGGATGTTTTACCTTGTGAGAAACCTATATAAACTTATGATTTTTGTAATGATGAACATCCTCAGTTGTGGGAGAACAAGGATATAGAATTTTGTTACAAACTGGAGCAGAATTGATGTTTTGTCATAGCTTTTGCTTTTCAATATATCAACACTTTGTTTCAGGTTTTGTATATCATTTTGTTTATGGTTTATGATTACTTTGGCTATCTAAATCAAATTCAAGTGATATAATTTTATTACTGTCATCTATATCTTGTTGCTTCCAAATCGATAAAAGACATAACAATTATTAATTCATTTTAGTGAATGATAGCTTTGTCTTCTTCATAAATTGAATTGTTATATATAAGTTTTCTGCATAATAGGTTTCCCTTATTGCAGAGATTTATCATCAGAAAATTGTTATGATTTTCTTTTATGTCTTGTTTGTCCTGTAAAACACTTCAAGAAGTAGCATGGCTGGTCATTTACGAAAAGCTTAACGACTACATGGTGTGAATTTCTTCCTCCAACCAGCTTAAGAAGTCATCTTACACAGGACAGACTTGGAGTGTTTCCAGGTTAATTAGTTAGTTGTTTACTATTTTTATTAAGTAGATTAATTAGATTTATATTAGATTGTTTAATTTCAGTAAATATATTAGATTGTTTAATTTCAGTAATGTTTGTTTCTTTTTCATAAAATATAAAAAATCAAAAAGAGATTCTTGGCTGTCTTAGGGCAGAGTATACATGAGTTTTGCAGGTTTTAATCAAATCTGTAGGTTGTTCATAGTGTACATTTGTGAATAAGAAATAATATAGCTGATAATTAGATAGTTGATTTGAGTTATTATAATTGTAATTAGTGGATTGCATAGAATAATTAGTATTTAGTGTATCACCTCTTTTTCTTTGTTTTATTAGTTTCTAGTTTCCTCCATTTTAATTAGTTTCTTGTACTTAGTTGTAGTTTAGTTTGTTTTATACACCTTTAGTTAGATTTCTTAGCTCAGATCATTTCTCTCTTGGTTTTCATAGAAGACCTTAGAGCAGCCAACAGAGCCGTTAAACTCGTCAGGGTGGTCCATTCCAAACGGCTTGGGTTATTTAGACAACCCCAGACCAGTTCCACTCTCCCAGTTGACGGACGGTCAATTTCGCCCGTCAACAGTAGGGTAACACCATGTATTATTTCTTATGGAAGGAATGCACTCCTCAAGCAATACTTTCTTGTTACAATGGCAATATTTTTCTCTATGTTTCATTACATCGTTTACGCTTTTGTATATAGCTCTCTCTATCTACTAGGAATGTTTTAGAGATCCTTCTCATATTTATTACATCTAACTACCAGGTTGCCAGTTTGCCTGGAGTTTGACTGGCACCAGGTTGCCAGGAAAAATTTGGTTGTTGGACGGGGTTCTGGTAGAAACCATGGCCCTGACCAGCGTAAGGGTTTTTCATCTGAGGAGACATCATCGACTGATTCCCCATGAAGGACATAGGATGTTGGGCATTCATCGTGTTCGACGGACTTTGGGAAGGATTACCCCATGTCGGTCCCGACGGGAGAGGCATAGAAGTCTGTTCGGGGTTCCAGTGACTGTGGAAAGAATTACCCCAGATCGACATTCCCGATGAAGGAACGGATCCTTGTCCTGAGTTCCAAGGTCCAGGTATATGTGCCCCCAGCACAGGAATAGTACCCTATGCCGGTGTGGATTGTCCAAAAATGGGTGTGCCCCCAGCTGGGAAAGCAGCGGATGCGAAAGTGCTATTACCAAACGTCCCGTTCCAAACGAACGGTGACAAACCTACCGGTTGAGTTTGCGCAGGTGTTCCTTGACTCCCTGCTCCAAATGGACTCATGTGTGCAGGCTGCCCGGCGGACTGTTGATGCGGACCACCGAGCGAAGGGGACGAAGGAGGGATGTGACCTCCAGTGTAAGGAAAAGCATTGAAAGGGGCAGGAATGCCCCCAAATGAACCTTGCAGGGGAGCGTTAGAGCTTCCTKCCCCAGACCCAAAGTCTGTAAAGTGGAGGAAGTGAGTACAGGGCTTGTACTCGAACTAGGCATACCGTATGAAAAYGGAGCGCCTGTCGCACTAGGTGTGTAAGGAGGTGTGGCTGCCGYGATAGATGGGGTCGGTCCACTGTGCGACGTAGTTGCGGCCGAGACCGTGGTGGCCCGAACCACCGAAAAAGGCAAGTTAGGAGAAGCTTCTCCTGTGGTRGCAACAGTGATGGGAATGGAAGAGTTCCCGGAGGAAGTGGCAGCGTCTGTTGCCATAGCTRTATGTGGCACTGACAGGAATTCGGTAAATTGGACTGGTACGATAACCGGTGTCCAAATATCAGTGTTGGAGGTTTCAACCAATCCAGGATTGGCGGTCGATTCCTCGGGAAGTTGTTCGGGCTCAAAAGTCCCGGTTGCTTCGAAAGACCCTTGATGGTCCAGCTTCCACCTCAGTGGTGGCGGGGGTGGCTCCAGTATAACCGGCGGCAAGCCCAAAAGCCTTCGTGACCGGCGGAGCTATGAATCCTCCATTGTGTGAGAAGATTCACGACACACTAAGGTATTCTACACAAACAAACAGTAACACTCGCTAAAAGAAAGCCCCTAGAAGATAAATCAAGCAAGCACTAAACTAGTTGGAAGAACAGTTACAACAACCAACACTAGAGCAACTTACCGGTGCAAGTGCAACTCGAATACGGAAGCACCCTCCGTGTATACTCTACAAAGCATGGCCCGATGTCTGTCCTAGGTACTGCGGTATACCCCCGCAGTCACCCGTGTATGTCCCTAGAAAAGATTGGCAACTAGTTTGCCAGCACCTGAACAGTCACCAGGCGGGTACAGTCGACAGTTAGGTAGACCACAATGAGCAGGGTATCAAGCCCGAAACCTGTCAAGGGTATCGAGAGAAAATGGTCCGGAAGACAACTGAGGACCTCGAACGGATTCGAGACCCATGAAGCTCCGTGGCAAATGCAAACGACGGAATCCCTTAACAAATCCTCAATATGTGTTCTCCACAATGCTCGGTCCAGCTTTGGAGGGGTTATCTCCGCTACCTTTCCTTACGTGACCTCGTGTTTATCCCCTGTGTTAGAGGGGGGTCCCGGATAACTTTCCGTAACTGGACTTCTACATTCCCTATTGACAGACTCCAATGTTTAGTTTGGGTGGCCTTGGAGAATTTACTCTCCAACCTATTCCAAGGCCCTAGTCCTGAGCTAATGTATGCACCCTATAAACAAAAAGTCTACTTGATTTTAATTAGCATTTCTTTTAATGGGATTTTTAAGTCACAAGGTACGAAAGTGAAACTGATGGTGTGTAAAAAGACTCAAAGAAAAAAGAACAAGAAATGCTTGGAAACAAACTTTTACTAAAATGCAAAACCAACAACTTTCAACAAAAAGACTTCTTTTCTTTTCAAAATTACTAAGATTTCATGCAGTAAATATGAAGAACTTTCGCTCAGATCTGCGAGCTACTTATACTTGACATGCACTGCAAAAACTTATGCAAAAACACTTCTTTCCTAGCTACTGATGCAACAACACAATCTTCAAATCAAGAAGAAAATGAACCAAGAAATTTGTATTTTATTTTATTGAAAAATAATGCACCAAGGAAAAATGATGACAAGAACAAAACCAAGAGAATGAAAAGAAAACTCTGGCTTAAAGCGCAGATCGCAAAAAGAATCAGAGCACAAAAATGCGAGAAAACAATAAAGATAGCACCGATTCTAACACTTGCCTAAAAACCACAAAACAAATATTTTTTCTCTTTGTCTTTTCTATCAAAACATCAAGTAAGCAAAACACAAGCTAAGGATACGTGGACCTAACTTACTGACTGTGCCCCTCCAGACTCCAAACCCTGAAAGGAGCTCTTCTCACCACAGGAGGGGATGACTGCCCTACCCAGGCTGAAAGGAAACCAGACAGGCCCGCGACTATCACCAATACAACACGCGTTCAACCGTGTGCTGAGCTATAACAGCACGCGGGTACCCGCGCTCAGAACTGAATCAGCCCACGGGTATGTATAAAATCTAAGAAAAAAATCAAACACAGGCAGCCCAGACCTGAAAGAGGCCTCTGGTACTGACAACCAGGGTCTCCTAAAGGCTTGGATGCTTCTACTTCAACAGAAGAGGAAAATTTGCAAAAAGAAAAACAAATGAAAAGGACAACCAACACAATAAGGCAGACTGAAAGCAAGACAGTAAACCAATCAAGACCCAGACAGGATCCAGAAAGCCCCTTGAGAAGGTAAACTTCTGACAGGGAAGAGGAGACTGCCTCTTAAGCTTCCTAGGCTCTACATGCTACTGAAACCACTACAGCAGGCGGTCAACCGCGGGCTGTATAAGGTTAGGGCGCGGGTTACACGCGGGCAGGGCTTCTGCAGGCCGCGAGTACCTCTGTGTGTCCCGAGAATAAAAGTCAAGCAACAGTCAAGGAAAAACTGGTATTGATAACCAGGTTCCCTGCTAGCTTTTGACCTAACAGAAAACAAAAACAACAAAGAAATAGAAACTCTATTCTTTGAACTACCCAAAAAACCTTCAATGAAATCTGGAAACCCTAAGAGTAAAATCTCCCCAGTGGAGTCACCAATTCTGTTGTTGGGAAATTATACCCTACGGACTAACAAGCTAGGGCTTAAACTTGCATGCAGATCATGACCCTTCATAAACAACTTTTAACCTTCTACCCCAACCTAAAACCCTTTTTCACAAGCAAACAAGGGAAGAACCAACTAACCTTTTTATCGACGGTTGGTGTAGATCCTCTGTTGAGCTTTATCTCCTTGCTTCTGCTGCTCCTTCCAAAAAGCGATCCTGCAATCAAGACAAAACTATGCATGCTTGCTATTGTTCTACTAGAGGGTTAGAGATTAAACACAAATCAAATAAAACATACGATACTCATGTATTTGGGACGGGAAAAACATCTTTTTATTAATCTCAAAATGAATCACTTACAATGATTATAGAGACCGGCCACCGTTCCTCGATCTTGATCCTGGGCTCCTCCTCTTCTTTGTCCTCCAACTGCTTTGCTTGAATTCTCCTAAAGCTTGAGGAAAGGCTAAAGGGTTGGGAAAAAATGGATTCGGCAATTGGGCAGAGTTTCTTTGCTATGATTTTCCTTCTTTCAATAGTACCCCTACCCCTTCTTTTATAGGCTAGAAGGAGCTAGGGTTTTAGACGAACTCTCGGCCATGCATGGCTAGGAGTTCCAGTTAACTGACCCAAATCTTTTCGTCCCGGCGGAAAATTTCCTGATTTTTTGCTTTTTTTAGGTAACCGCGAGCTGTAGTGGGCTAGCCCGCGGTCCAACGCGCGCAGTAGAAGGTCAGCAAGCGTTCCACCGCGCCCAGTGTTAGGTTAGGGCGCGGGTTGCTTGTTTTAAGTGGTTTTTCAGGGTTTTATTCAGCATGGTTTTGGTAAGGAAGAGACATGAGTAGGCCTGATGCTAGGTAAGCATGGATGGTGCAATTTAGGGTTATAACAGAAAGGAGCTTGGAAGGAGAGAATTGCATCAACTTATCATTTGTAAGTTGTAATATTGTTTCTTTGATTAATAAAACACATACTGGATGTTTCCCTCTATCTAATTGTTCATACAAGTTTATGTATTCTATTAGTGACATTTATGGTAAGAGGGGTTAGAATGCGAAGGAGTGGGTGAAAAACCCATTTACTATTCGGGGGCGCAAATGCGCTTGTGATTAAGTGGCAAGCAAATTTGGATGGCAGAGATTCGCACGCCCGAATAAACGGTGCACATAGGATTTCAGAGCCCCCCCGCCTTTCTACCTTTAAGCGGAGGGGGGGGGGGGTCTGGAATCGAGGGCGCACCTCTTCAACGGTCATGATCGGAGCGCCCGGATCAGCGGTGTATAAGGCGATTCCGGACCCCCCTCGACCTTCTACCTTTAAGCAGAGGGGGGGGGGTCTGGAATCAAGGACGCATCTCTCCGACAAATGTGATTAGAGCACCCGGATCAATGGTGCATATGGAATCTGGACATCCTCTGTCTTTCTACGTTTAATTGACATGGGGCCCCCTTTCTTGTCGTATCATCTTGCCACCGGTTCTCCACCTGACCGTGCGATGAGTCTCACCCCCCTTTATCCCTTCCCCATCTCATCATCGACTCACCACCTGCCATGTGCCCTGCCCCTTTCCATGTCAGCCTCCCATTAAAGCGTGCCCGTTATATCTCATCTCTTGCTCCCTCTGCTTATTTCCTTCCGCCATGTGTCTTCCCCTGCCGCCTCTCTCACACCTCATTGCTTCTTAATTCACCCCCACTGTTTTGGCGCCACCACTCCCATTCTGCGCCCAACCCTTCGTGCTGGCCTCCACGCATATTCATCGGGCCGTTTAGTTAATCTAGGTGGCAGCATGAGGGGTCTTCCACGTCCCCAAGGTGCCAAGTCGGCTGGGTCATCCTCAATCCCAATGAAGTAGTTATTAAGGTAGTTGGTGGTGGTTAGACATCATCTCCGCCATAATGGAAAAGTTCGGCGATGAATTAAGATCACGTCGATTCACCTGCGGAACTGTCAGAAGTCCGATTGCGTCTGCCATAGGTGCACGATCGCCCAGAGACCGCAGGTGCAGATTTTCAGAAGCCATGCAGATGCAAATCTCTTAATGCAACGTCTCGATTTTGTTGTTGTTGTTGTTTTGAGTATATGTAGGCATTTTCTCCATTTTTGTATCTATCGATGGTAGAGCGGAGCTCCCGACTATAATGTTTTAACAACCATTCTAGTTCCCTGGTTGTGCATCTGTATCTGAGATTTCTTGTTTTATGACAAACAGTTTTCCTACTTCACCTTTGTTTTCGTCTCATGCCAGAGAGTTCATTATCGAATGATTCACATTAATTGTTGCAGTTATGTTATGATAAAGGATTTGTTGTTGCATTATTGTTTTCTCTGGTCTTCTGCGTTTGAATGTAAGAAGATCTTGCCTTTGGATGTTTCTTCTCACAGTCTGTTAGGAACCTGATGTTTATAACAGACCCCTGCACTCTTCTTATACAAGTATTCCCCCTACTCACTCTTATTACAACTCACTATTTGAAGTTTATCTAAGACCTCACTTGCCCATGCATGCCTGGCCTATTTTCAGAATTGAAATGATGATGTCTTGAGTTTGCCTCCATTTGATCATCCATTTTATAAAAAAATCGTGACATTAAACTGATGGGTGTCGGGCTCTGCTCCTGCTGCAATCCAGGAGTGACTTCTGACGCTAACATTTCTGGCACTGTTGCCGGGGACCAAAGTTGAAGATTTTCCCCAGGATTGAACGACAACGATTAACTGATTCTGAAGGTGCATCAGATATCAGAATTATCAAGATTGCTACTGTGCACCTAGCGACTCCACTGTGACGAATCCACTAAGACAAACCTATTGGGTTAGTTGTGGCTTCCAGCGGTAGACACACGTGGTCCCATCCACAGCTGCCTCTGGCCACGCTTGAAGAAGATCCGGAGGTGATTATCAGAAAAGGGAAGCCCTCCCAAGGAGAAAGCTTCGCTGCCGAACCAGGTATTTCCCCACCTCCTTCCGTAAAAACTCTGTTTTCTTATTCTCAGCTTTGTAGCTAGCCTTCTTCAGAGGTTTCCCTTTTCCTGAATTTTGGGAGTGTTCCTCCTGAGTTTTCCCCTCCTGGTCTGGGATTGGAGGGAGAAATCCTTGTCACTCCCCTCTCCTCTGAAGCTGTTCCTTGGTGTAGACCCAGGACTACAGAAGATTTCACCACTCCTACAGAAAGAGGAGCGCCTGCTGACTTGAGCTCATTAGTCTTCTCCTTAAACCCTCTCTTGTTTTCCACTCCACTTCGAGACTCAATTCCCGCAACCCCTTCACGAACTCCTTCTCCTCCAAGTTCTCCTCCACCTAATATTCCTATGGATGGTGCTAATCCCCCTATGATCATAATGGAGGCTATTATAGCCGCTAGGTATGCTCCCCTTGTGTTACCTCAGCCCCTCAATGCCCTCCCGACAAATGGTTACCTCAAGCAACTACCCAAGTTCACGGGTGAGGGGGATGTAACTGCAGATGAACACCTAGAAGCCTTTTACAGTTTCACAGATGATAATTTTATCATGTATGCAGACATATGGATGAGGATTTTTGTCCATAGCCTCCAAGGCGAGGCTAGAAAATGGTTCAAGGCCCTGCTTCCTAGATCTATTGATGGGATCGAAGCTTTAAACAATGCCTTTTTGAGACAATGGGGAGATAAAAAAGATTTCATGTATTATATGACAGAGTTTGGATCTTTGAAGAGAAAAGAAGGAGAGTCTGTCTCTGACTTCTCTAAGAGATTCAATAAAATGTATAATAAAGTTCCCGCTGAGATAAAGCC
This sequence comes from Picea engelmannii, assembly GCA_009831015.1. Lineage (NCBI taxonomy): Eukaryota > Viridiplantae > Streptophyta > Pinopsida > Pinales > Pinaceae > Picea > Picea engelmannii. Next base: position 476,850 of record ML781265.1, read on the forward strand.
CTCAGAAGCCTCGACTAAGATCACTTATGCTAGCGCTTTTGATCCTAATTTCTGCCTATTGCTGAGAGAGAGAAGAGACACTACCCTGGACCACATGCAGGATGCAGTCGTGGAAGTAGAATCTAACATATTGGTTGTTGACCGACTCAGGAACGCTGCTAATAGAAACATATCTAAGAAAAGGCCTGAATCCTCCCCATCCAGTTCCTCTCCCATGCCCCATCAGACTGATGAGACAGCCAAAGTACTAAAATCACTTTCTGCCAGGATGGAGAGGTGGGAGTTAGAAGGGAAGCCCATGTACAAACATCCCCAGAATGCTGATAATAGAGTTTTCAGGAGACTTAATAACAATGGACCACATTCATTCCCAAGGGAACAAAGGGGAAAAGACAGAGAAGATCAAAGGATTCAAACCCCCCTCCAAAATAACCTGGTTACTCATGAGGAAGGAGAGGAGATAGACGAATTCGAACCTGAAATTCATTGTGTTGAGGAAGCCCCTCCTTTTCCCCATTTGACTCAGTCTGCATACGAAAAATCCCTTATGAACATTCAGATCCATGAGTTAGGAAAGGGAGAGAGGGTCGGCCACACTTCTAACAGATACAATCTCGGGTCAAGAAAGAAAGAAGGAGACTTTGACATCCAAGATCATCCCCTCATAGCAGATAGGCCTACTAAAACTGTAGCAACCACGACTAAAGAAAAGAAAGCTTAGAGTGTTTTGTCAGCAGCCAAAGAACCTGTCGCTGAGGTAAGGGAAGCTCCTAAGCCTGTTTCCTCTTTTAATTTTGAGCATGAAATTCAAAAGATCAGGATTCCCGTCCCCATCTCTGAGCTAGTTAAAAATGAAGACTTTAAAAGGTCCCTCTCTAAGCTGCTACAATCTGAGTCCCTTCAGCCTCCCTCTGACTTAGTGAACCTTCAAGATGAGAAGCCAGCTGCCATCCTAGGTCCCATGGTAGAAGACATAGATGATTCATCCCCTCCCTTCTACACCTCCCTGAATATACATGATAAAGTGTTGCATAATTGCCTCATGGATTCAGGAGCTTCCCATAACCTTATACCCAAGATAGTCATGGAAGAACTAGGACTAGAAGTGACCAAGGCCTATCATGATTTGTACTCTTTTGATTAGAGGAGGGTGCAATGTCTGGGAGTCATCAAAGACCTGGTGGTTTCTTTGTTTCAGCTGCCCATGAAGAGTGTGGTCATGGACATTGTGGTAGCTGATGTTCCCCCCAAGTTTGGCATGTTGTTGTCAAGGTCTTGGATTAAGAGACTTGGAGGAATGTTACAGATGGATCTCACATATGCCACCATCCTAGTTTTTGGAGGGGAACACAGGAGGTTGTACAGAGAAGACCAKCTAGCCTATATTGTCAGTGATGAAGCAAACCCCACTAATCACCCCATCTTTGCACTTGACATTGATTTAGGGTCTAGTTTGTTATAGATCACCGGAAYTCCTGAGGCCCCTTTACAGATCAGAAAGCAGCCCATTCTTAATCAGGAGATACCTCCTCCAACCACTTATGTTTGGAAGATGTTCTTTGATGGAGCTTCCTCCAGTATAGGTGCAGGTGCCAGAGTGGTTTTCATATCGCCCTGTCAAGAGATCATATCTTTGTCATACAAGCTGGAATTCGAAATCACCAACAATGTGGCAAAATATGAAGCTCTTGTTCTGGGTATGAGGGCTGCAAAAGAGATGGGAATAAAGGTGATGGGTGTGTTTGGGGATGTAGAATTGATCATCCAACAGGTCAAAAATATTTATCGGGCCAAGCATCCTCGGCTTAGAAGCTACAGAAATGAGGTATGGGACTTGATTGATAATTTCTTCTCTGCTTTCAACATTGTTTTTGTCCCAAGGGAAGAGAATACCGCAGCTGAATCCCTAGCAGTCTTAGCCAGTTTGTTCAGGACCCCCCTACCCCCAAAGATTAATGGTGAGGTTGAAGTAAGATACAGGTTGTCCATCCCAGACAACATAAATCATTGGAAGGTATTCGAGGACGATATTGAAATCGAAAAATTTCTTCAGTCCATCGATGATTTTTCTGCATTGCACATCGATTAAGACCCTAATCCCGAAGGTGACCCCCCCTCTGAGGTATTCTTGAATAAAATTGTTAATCACCAGATTATTCAACTGCCTAGCAATCACATTCCTAGGGGACTGGTCCCTTTAGAAAGACTGTTTGACAAAAATGATGTGGCAATAAAGAGTGGTGTCTCAAGTGAAGAAGCTGACGTAGCCGAATGCAACATTGGCATGCAGGATGAGCCTAAGTTCGTCAAATTGTCAAGCAGCCTAACTAATGAACAGAGGGCGGACTATGCTGGGTTATTAAAGGAATTCGCTGATGTGTTTGCATGGGCCTATGAAGACCTCAAAACCTATGACACATCTATCATTGAGCACAAGATCCCACTGAAAGAAGAAGCTAAGCCATTCAGGCAGAAGCTGAGGCAGATAAATCCCATGTTGCTACCCGTCATGGAGAAAGAAGTGAAGAAATTGTTAGATGCCCGAATCATTGTCCCCTTGAGGTAATCTGAGTGGGTAGCCAATTTGGTTCAAGTAAGGAAGAAAAGTGGAGAAATCAGACTCTGTGTTGATTTCAGGAACCTGAACAGAAGCTCGAGGAAAGACAATTATCCCCTACCCAACATGGAACTCATATTACAAAAGGTAACTGGAGCATCTAGGATATCCATGATTGATGGGTTTTCGGGGTATAATCAAATATCAGTCATGCCTAAGGACAGAGAAAAAACAGCCTTCACCACTCCTTGGGGCACATTCATGTATGACAAAATGCCTTTTGGATTGATGAATGCAGGGGCAACCTTTCAACGAGCTATGGATATAGCCTTCATCGGGGAGAAAGATCAGTTTGTAGTGATCTATTTGGATGACATCACAGTCTTCTCCAGGTCAGACGAGGAGCACTGCTGCCACCTGAGAAAAGTTTTCCTGAAGTGTCGGAGGTATGGCTTATCTTTGAATCCCAAGAAATATTTGTTTGCTATGAAGGAGGGGAATATTTTAGGCCATATAGTATTAGCAGAGGGAGTGAGAATTGATCCTAGTAGGGTAGAGGCAATTCAGACCCTGTCACCTCCCAGATCCAAGAAGGAAGTCCAGGCCTTTTGGGGGAAGATTAATTTTCTGAGGAGATTCTTCTCAAATTTTGCTGAGCTAGTGAGACACATCACAGCCATGCTCAGAAAGGGAAATGAAGTGAAATGGACCACTGAACCCAGGGAATCTTTTGTCCAGATAAAAAAGGCATTGACTGAGGCACCGATGCTGATCAGTCCTGACTATTCCAAAGATTTCCTGATTTTTTCTTTTGCTTCTTGTGATACAGTAGCAGCAGTCTTATTGCAGAGAAATGATCAAGGGCGAGAGAAACCTATTGCCTTCTACAGCAAGGCATTGAGAGATGCAGAACTCTGGTACGAGATCATGGAGAAGCAGGCTTATGCCTTGGTGAAAGCCCTCAAAGCTTTCAGAGTCTATGTATTGCAGTCAAAGATCACCGCGTACGTTCCTTTTGCCTCTGTGAAGGACATCCTCGTACAACCTGATATAGATGGGAGAAGAGGTAAATGGATTGCCAAGATCCTGGAGTTTGATCTGGAGGTTAAGCCCACCAAATTGATAAATGGGCAGGGTTTAGCTAAGTTGTTGGCTGAATCCAATTGCAAAGCTTTGGAGATTAACTTCGTCAATGAGCAGGCCGAGTCATCCAACAAGAGTTCCCAAGGCGCTTTATCACTAGAAGCATACCCCTGGTACAAGGATATCCTATACTTTCTGCAAGAATTGAGGCCTCCTGATGGCATGGAAAAAATCAAGGCAAGATCTCTAAAGCTCAGGGCAGTCAGATATTGCCTCATTGACCAAACCTTGTACTGGAAAGACCCTTTAGGGGTATTTTTAAGGTGCCTGGACCCACAAGAAGCCCAGTAGGTTACATTTGATTTCCACAGTGGCCTTTGTGGGGGTCATCATTTTTTGAAGACCACAGCCCATAAGATCCTCCGAGCTGGGTATTACTGGCCCACTTTATTCCCTGATGTCTGCAGAGAAATCAGAGCTTGCATCAAATTCCAGAAGTTCTCAGGAAAGCAGCAGCACAAATCTCTGCCATTAAAGACTGTAGTAGTTTCAACACCCTTTCAGCAGTGGGGATTGGACTTCATTGGAGAAATTCATCCTCCCTCAAGTGGCCAACACAGATGGATCCTGACTGCGACGGACTATTTCACCAAATGGATGGAAGCTGTCCCCACCAGGAGCACTTCCCACAAAGTAATTATCATCTTCCTGGAGGATGTCATAGCCAGATTTGGCTTCCCTAGCAGAATTGTCACTGATAATTCCGCCCCCTTCAGGTCTAAGCCTCTGGTCAAGTTCTATGAACAGTATGAGATCTCACTGATTCACTCCACTCCCTATTATCCTCAAGGAAATGGATTGGTGGAATCTTCCAATAAAAGCCTGATCAAGCTCATTAAGAAATTGTTGGAAGACAATAAAAGGGCCTGGGATTCGAAACTCAAATTTTCTCTATGGGCTGACCGAGTGACAACAAATAAGTGCCTAGGCATCTCACCTTTCCAACTTGTTTATGGAACAGAGTCCATTTTCCCTACTAAGCTCGCCTTGTCTGTGGCGAAATTCCTCCAGGACCTTGAAGGAGAGCCTGACCATATGGTTAGAAGGATTCATCAAATGGTGGAAGTGCAGCAGATCAGAGAGCAGGTCATGAACATGGCCTACAACCATCAGCAGAAGATCAAGCAGGCTTTTGACAGGAAGAGCAGAAAGAAAGAATTCGAGCAGGGTGACCTGGTGCTCAAATGGGATGCACCCAGGCAGGATAGGGGCAAGCACAATAAGTTTGATGCCCTCTGGTTTGGGCCTTTCAAGATCCTTGAAGTTTTTTCAAACAACACGTACAGGTTGCAGGATCTAGAAGGCAAAGAGGTTTTTAGTAGCCCAGTAAATGGGCATTTCTTGAAAAAATATTTTTTGTGAGCCGCAGTCGGCTCTTTTGTTTTTTGTAAATATTGTTTTTGTTTTCAGCTTAATAAGTGACTCCATAGCCCAACAGCAAGGGACTGAATCTGCAAAAGTGTTCTTAGAGCATCACAGGGACGACTCTATCCCCCATGGAGCCTAATGTTAGTGACATTTCTGGAGAGAGGGGTTAGAATGCAAAGGAGTGGGTGAAAAACCCATTTACTATAAGTTCGGAGGCGCAAATGCGCTTGTGATTAAGCGGCAAGCAAATTTGGATGACAGAGATTCGTGCGCCCGGATCAACGGCGCACATAGGATTCTAGAGCCCCCCCCGCCTTTCTACCTTTAAGCGGAGGGAGGGGGGGGTCCGGAATCGAGGGCGCACCTCTTCAACGGTCACGATCGGAGCACCCGGATCAGCGGCGTATAAGGGGATTCTGGACCCCCCTCTCCCTTCTACCTTTAAGCGGAGGGGGGGGGGTCCAAAATCGAGGACGCATCTCTCCGACAACTGCGATTAGAGCACCCAGATCAACGACGCATATGCAATCCAGACATCCTCTGTCTTTCTGTGTTTAATTGACGTGGGGCCCCCTTTCTTGTCGTATCGTCTTGCCATCTGTTCTCCACCTGACCGTGCGATGAGTCTCACCCCGCTTTATCCCTTCCCCATCTCATCATCGACTCACCACCTGCCATGTGCCCTGCCCCTTTCCATGTCAGCCTCCCATTAAAGCGTGCCCGTTATATCTCATCTCCTGCTCCCTCCGCTTATTGCCTTCCGCCATGTGTCTTCCCCTGCCGCCTCTCTCACACCTCATTGCTTCTTAATTCACCCCCACTGTTTTGGCACCACCACTCCCATTTTTTGCCCAACCCTTTGCGCTGGCCTCCACGCATATTCATCGGGTCGTTCAGTTAATTAAGGTGGCAGCACGAGGGGTCTTCCACATCCCCAAGGTGCCAAGTTGGTCAGGTCATCCTCAATACCAATGAAGCAGTTATTAAGGTAGTTGGTGGTGGTTAGACATCATCCCCGCCATAATGGGAAAGTTCGGCGACGAATTAAGAGCACGTCGATTCACTTGCGGAACTGTTAGAAGTCTGATTGCGTCTTCCATAGGTGCACGATCGCCCAGAGACCGCAGGTGCAGATTGTCAGAAGCCATGCAGACGCAAAGCTCTTAATGCAATGTCTCGATTTTGTTGTTGTTGTTGTTTTGAGTATATGTAGGCGTTTTCGCCATTTTTATATCTATCGATGGTAGAGCGGAGCTCCCGACTGTAATGTTTTAACAACCATTCTAGTTCCCTGGTTGTGCATCTGTATCTGAGATTTCTTGTTTTATGACAAACAGTTTTCCTACTTCACCTTTGTTTTCATCTCATGCCAGAGAGTTCATGATCGAATGATTCACATGAATTGTTGCAGTTATGTTATGATAAAGGATTTGTTGTTGCATTATTGTTTTCTCTGGTCTTATGCGTTTGAATGTAAGAAGATCTTGCCTTTGGACGTTTCTTCTCACAGTCTGTTAGGAACCTGATGTTTATAACAGACCCCTGCACTCTTCTTATACAAGTCTTCCCCCTACTCACTCTTATTAGAACTCACTGTTTGAAGTTTATCTAAGACCTCACTTGCCCATGCATGCATGGCCTATTTTCAGAATTGAAATGATGCTGTCCTGAGTTTGCCTCCATTTGATCATCTGTTTTATAAACAAATCGTGACATTAAATTGATGGGTGTCGAGCTCTGCTCCTGCTGCAATCCAGGAGTGACTTCAGACGCTAACATATTCATTGGTAGATAATTAGTATAATTATGTGTTATGATATGCCATTAGATCTATTGTCAATCCATGCATGATTTATTTGATCTTTGGGAGGCTTTCATCTTCTTTGGAGGTTTTCATGTATGAATCAGATCTAGGAACATCCTTATTTTATGTCTATATTATTGTCTTAGGCACTAGTAGAACCTAAGGGAGCTCAGCACCTACAGTGTGCAAAATCCCTACAACAATGGTCCTGTGATAAGCCTCTTTGCCACCGATGCTTAATCTTTTTTTTGGTACGATACCCCCTTTTTGAACTACGACAAGGCCCTTTTCAAATTCGGACAAGCACCTTTGAACTGCAAAAAGGCCCTTTTGGACTACGACAAGCCCCAAGGGATTAATTCTTGCTTTACGCACACAAGGGCATGGATTTTCTATTGAACTCTTCAAGTTACCTTAGGAAAATTTGACTCTGGGCTACGTAGAGGCTCTGGAAGCCCAAATTTCTACTGCTAACTCATCTGACCTCAGCCTTATATCTTAATTCATCCTTCATTTACTTTCAAGAACAAAAACAATATTAACACTACAAAATCTATTATCGAAAAACTACAACTTCATTGAAGAAATTCCAAGACATTAGGCAATCTTGCCAAGCTAACAAACTTGTTTTATTTAACATTCTTTGTTATGGAGTAATGCCCATATTCAACATTAGTATCTATCACAACTTCTAAATATAATTTAGATCATACAATTTATTTGTATTTTTATAATCTTTTGTTTCCTTTTTAAAATACACAAATTTAGATAAATCTTAAATTCATATATGCAGTTGCCATATGTAATCATATTTGTTATAAGAATGTCATTCAACTTTCCTATCATGCTTTATGCTTCATTGCTAGAACCAACTAAAGATCAACACAATACTCTATACTAAAAACATTCCAATAAGAACGAAATCATCAACAAGAAAATTGTGAACATGATGCAAGCAATGTACTAAATGTCTAAATTTTGGTAGATTTATACCAGGTCAATAACTCAAAACTTTAGAGATGTTGGTCTCGAAATAATTAATAAAACCAAATAAATGATGATGGGGGCATGTTACTTACATTATAAAATTATAATATTATCATGGTGAAGCATAATTTAAAAGTAAAATTATATATTACTTGATCTGCAAGGACCTTTGGGTTATCAATGTATTCATCATGATAATATTAAAAATGGGATCCACTCTTTTGTGGTAGCACTCTCTTGTTTGTTTATTTGAAGTCGATTGAAAAATGGGCTCAACTTGTGCCACTTAAGTCTCTTTCACCGTTGAATTGATGTAAAACTTTTAGTGCAAAAGCTGATGGTTCAATCTTAAAATTGATGTAAAACTTTTAGTGCAAAAGCTGATGGTTCAATCTTAATGGTTTAAGATATTTTTGATGGAGACTATGTCTCTTAAATTTAATTTGATGTGTATTAAATTAAATTTGATATGTGTATTAATTAGTAAGTTATTATTTTTCCTAGTAAAAAGGTTATGAGAATATAAATATTATGATAAAGATATACAAATATATTTATATCATTAAAACAATTTTAAAATATATATATTTTATTTTTATATAGAATGAAAGAAAATATTAATTAATAAATAAATTCACATCACAATCAATCAATTATTATATTAATAAGAAGCACCACTTTCTTATAATTACCCACTTATTATGATATATTAAAGCTTTTGTATTGTTATAAACCAATATCTTTGAAACATCATTATAAAACCATAATTATTAACTAAATATAACCGCTCACCTCCTTTTCAAAAGAGATTACTCCATCTAAAGCAACATAAAAATAATTGATCAAAATATATATAGTCAACGTTTTAAGATTAGACATGATGCCATAAAATAACATACGTTATCTATATTTTAAGTCCATACGTTATACGTAATCTCTAATATATTTTAAGTCCATACGTTATACGTAATCATTTTAATGTTTTGGACAATAATTGTTTCCTAACTAAGCAATAATTGTTTAGAGAGTTTTTTCATTTTATCTCAGGGAATTTCTCATGTGATATCATGATTTCAATTATATTACGTAATATGTGTATTTATAATTTTAATTATTATTTAGTTAATTTTTAAGTTGGTTTTTAATATTGTTTTTAATACATTTATTTAGATAAATGGAGTATTTACTTGTTGATTAATATTTTATCACGTTTATTTATAAAGCGGGTTTTAAAATTGTGAAAAATAGGGTTTATATATTGTAGGTGTTGGAGGATGTAGGGTACGAGGGATTTTGTAGATATTGGGGTATAAAAATGGGCATTTGGCAGAAATAGGGGATATCTATTGAAAATAGGGTTTTTTATTGGAAAAATATATTGAAAATAGGGTTCAAAAAAGAATTTTGGGAGGTATTTTTCAATATCTAGTAAAATTAGGAATATTCTTTAATGTTCTGTGAACGCACATGTTATGTCACAGGTTTACTAAGTGGAGACCCAGTGATATGTATTTATGTTTCTTTATGTTAAGGTTTTCTTAACTAAATTATTTTAGGAGTGACAATAGATGTTGAACACAACCACTAGATTATGAAAACCTTTTTTTCTAATATCGCATTTGTTTTGAACATTAGCATATGATAGCTTCATGTTCTACATAAAAATCATCATAAACTACCAAAGGGAAAGATAAAAAAGCTTCTTAGTGGAAATTTTCTAATATGAATCATTCTTGGGAGGAATCGAGAAAGATGTCATCGAATCTTACACTAGCATCGTCAACAATTGCTATCGTTCCATCTTCATAGAGAATAAACATTGACATTGCTATATTTATGGTCTCAAAAGCTCTCTCTCTTCCATTTGTTTCACAACTAGAAGACTCTTATGGCAAAGAAAATAGGAGGCATGAATTGGATTCTTCAGATCTAGAAAGGATGTAAAATCCTATAGTTTCATTAACCACGACATAGTTAGTTATGATGTTAGATACTCCGATAATGTCAAAACAAGAGGCTAAATGGAATGAATGCAACAAAAAACATGGAAAAAGGTTAAGTGGAATGAATGCAACAAAAAAACATGGAAAAAAAGGGGAGAAGGGGAAATGGGGCACTAGCATATTAATCTAGGAGTTATGTACACTTGTGTATGTTTTACACCTCAATGAAGAGATACAATGCTAAAAAAATATGTCTATATAAAATGTCAAGTCTTCGGGTCAAAACATGGGTATGATTGATCTATATATATATATATATATATATATTTGGATTTTATTTATAAAATAAAGAAGAGCATTAAACACTTTATGATTTTGATTTTTTTTTATTTGTCATTATTGAAATTCAACCATAAAATCATAGCTAAATTTGTAATTTTAAATTGTTGAAATCATTGTTTTTAATGTAAAAATAGATTCAACCCTTTGAATATCCTCTAATACAATCTGATTTTACAATGTTAATAATTATTATTTACAATTTCATCAATTCAAAATGATTCTTGTTAAATTTCAAGCCAAAAATACTAATAATCTTTACTATAAAATTAAATAATTTGAAAAAAACCCAATTCATGAAACATTTAAATTATAACTAGAATAATATTTAAACTTTATTTATAAAATAAAGTTCAATATAAAATAATGTTATCACTTGTACATTATAAACTAAACACAAATCATATTTGCAAACATTATAAACTAAACCCAAATCATATTTGCAACATGGTTCTTGCATATTCTTGAGAGAGTATTTTGCTCGTAAAGCATAAATAAAACATTTATCAAGAATCAACAACTTTTTAATGTTACTATTGTACCTACAATGACTCCCATCAAATTTTCCTATTTCAGGAAAATTAAATGTCCCCCCCTACCAAATTTTTACATAAACTATGAAGGGAAAGAGTATTTCCTCAGGTTTGAGCAATCTTATGTTATTTATAGAAGATGGTATTTTTCGATCTCCTCTTTCTTATTATTCATTTTTCCTAGCATTAAATTGTTTGAATAATTATTTGAGCCCCTGCTTGTCCCTGGTTTACTTTGAATTGATCTAATATTGAGCTCAATTCTAATCGGACTCACACATGGTTATCTACAATGTTTAATGTATTTTGTGAAACAAGAACCCGCAAGCCTATCAGACTCTTTTCGTTCAGGTTCTTTCCATCAGAATATATTTCATCACACTCAAAGGTTTTTCCCACAATCCAAAAGTTGCAATCTTATTAGACTTACCTTTGAGGGATCTCCCTATCAGAATGCCATGTTTTATTACTTCACGTTTTTCCCGCAACTTGCAACTCGCGTTCCTATCAGGAAAAAAAATTCAGGATGCTATAATTGAAGTGTTTGATTTGTAAATTGTCATGGATATTCCACTAGAATAGTTTGTCACAACAGATCTAATAAAATACCAATATCTTTACTATTAAGGTCAATTTTCCTTTAGATCTCCAAAATATTTAGTTACCAATTTGTCCACTTATGCATGAAATAGATAAAATGCGGAAAATAGAGAAAAGTAAAATAAAATCACACCATCCACAAACAAATACAAGATATGACATGGGAAACTCAATATGGGAGAAAACAGATCTAGAAGGTGAGGTTTCTCTTCTCTCTTTTCTCTGGTATATAAATTATGCAAGTACAAAGAAAGAGACACTCTTTGTGGAGTTTCCTTGGACCTATGGCTTGTATGAATGCTACATAATATTTCCTCCTCTGTTATGCTCATAGAATACCACTCTCATATGTTCTTCTCAACTATGGGACATGATACAATGCAAAAGAATAGAACCCCCTTCTCCTCCTAGTGGCTCAATATATAAAATAATCCGATAGCCATCTAGGGGTAGGTTTTTTACTTCCTCAACCCTCGATTGTGGTAGGGTTTTGAACCTTCTAGAATATTCTTGAAATTCCTCACATGGCTAGCCCCATATGCATGAGTAATGGGGGTTGATGTGGCATCCTCTTGTACGATGGTGGTCAACACAATATGTCAACTTGCGAGAGGCATACTTTTTGCATACAAACTTCGATTGACGCAAGGTTTGCACCATTGGAAAAGTCTCGGAGTGTAGAACATCGTTAAGGGGGTGTGCATAAGTCCTAGACACCAGAACCCAAAAAAACCTTGTTTAGTGCCTCAAAATGGATCCAAAAGGTTCCAGACCCCAATTTTCCAAATTGGGACCTTCCACTAAACTGGCCCTACAAGTTGATTCCTCCATTTTTTTCCACTATGAAAGGATAGATATAGATGAAAAACAATATAATGATCAAATCCAGAACATACCTTCCCATTTATGGAATATTTTGGTCCCCAAAATATTTACTGAATGAGGAGAGGAAATATTTTCTCCACCTTCTCCCCGGAATATGTTAAGTTCCTGAATAGACATGAGGATAAATCTCAAAATAAACCCATAATATCAACAAGAATAATCCAAACCATTCACCAAATATTGAACACAAGAAATAGAGAAAACCCTTGAGGTAGGGTAACACCATATATTATTCCTTATGGAAGGAATGCACTCCTCAAGCAATACTTTATTGTTACAATGAAAATATTCTTCACTATGTTTCATTACATCACTTACGCTTCTTTATATATCTCTCTCTATCTACTAGGAACGTTCTAGAGAGCCTTCTCATATTTATTACATCTAACTACCATAGTGGGCCTTTATTAATATAGTGGACCCAATCTACCTTACATTGAATGGACACATTCATATATATTAAATGACTTCCACTAATAATACAGAACCACATTCCCATTGGGTACCTCCCTAGGTACCCAATATTACCTCCCTAGGTATACTACACCCTTCTCTTCAGATCCCAAGCTCTTATACCATGTCAATTTTAACATGCAACTCTATGTGACTAATTTCATATCTAAAAATTCCTTCTGAGTGATCTAATAGTAAAACCCTAGCTATTATCACTGTTAGCACCTAAGCATGTAGGGGGGTATTTTTCCTAATAGGCGACCCCCTTTGGAGAAATGATGGCAAGAAGTGGGGTAAAAATCCACTTACCCTAAGTTCGGGGCGCAAACACGCGTTTTGTTAAGAGGCAGGCAAATCTGGGCAGCCAAAATCTGCGCGCCCAGATCTACAGTCAGGGTTGGATTCCTGAGCCCCCCCACCATTCTACCTTTAAAGTGGAGGGGGGGGTGGTCCAAAATTAGTCGTGCATCTCTCAACGACCTGGATTGGGAAGCCCAGATCTGCGACCGAGGTTTGATTCTGGACCCCCTGCCATTCTACCTTTAATAGGGGGGGGGTGGGGGTCTGGAATGGGTGGTTTCATGTGGGTCCCCCCTAAGATACCCTTGTTACATCTCTGACTCCCTCCGCTTACTGCCTTCGGCCATGTGTCTTCCACTTAGCGCCATACTGGCCTACCTTTTTCCCATTTCCTCGCTCCCACCTGTCATTTCCTACTAGGTGTTCCTCCCTGCATTCTTCCCTCAGTCACCACTTCCACCTGTGTCGTGTCCTCACTCCCCGAACTATCACATTACGGCCTCCTTGTCACCTTCTCGTGGCACATCGCTTCATCATCTGGTGTCACAACCTTTGTTTCTTTTCCACCTGGTGCATCCACCTAAACACCTCTCGTCTCACCCTCACAGTGTTGATGCCATCGTCCCCATCAGAACCTCATCCACATCTGCCATGTGAGTCCCCTCGTAGCAGTCCAATGAAGCAGCAATAGCCAAAGGGAGACTGCCACGTCCTGCAGGTGTAGAGTTGACCAAGCCGTACCTGATCCCAAGAAAGCAGTTATTGAGGCAGTTGATGGTTGAACGTCGTCTCCTTCCATAAATAGAAGGCCGAGAAAGGACAAAGCGTAGAGGCAGATTGTCATTCTATCCTGATGAGGATCGCTTCTGATAGAAGACTGCATGGGCAATTTACCAAATGTCTGCATGCATAGCCTGACAGAGAAGCTCCTCGACGTCAAGCATTGAACTCATGATGTGATCGTGCCTTCAACACCTGGGTCAGTTCCAAGTATATGTAGGCATTTTTGCCATTTTTGTAGGTATCGATGGTAGAGCAAAGATCCCGACTGTAAAGCTTTAACAAAGCCTCTGGTTCTTGTTGGTCACTATAATTGCTTAATTAATTTCAAACAACCAAGTGAAACATAAATTATCAACCCAGGGAAGTCTTTTGTTTCAAAGATAGCTGCGCACTATATATGCTCAATTCCAAAAGCACTTAGTGTTGTAGTAAGGAAAATGATTCTACCTATTCTTGTTGGAATGAACTGAAGCTCTGGATTGAATCACAGGAAAGTAATCTCCCTATTGCAATTCTTTAT
>ML781265.1:501701-529497 GCA_009831015.1 Picea engelmannii
TGGATCCTACACTAAATCGGATCTTCTTTCTAAATCAGCATAGGGTGTCCTATCTTCACGCAACTGACTGCTAATGCAGGGGCTGGACGAAGCATTGCTGTTACGACTGGTGTAACGGCTTCTTCACATAGCTGCTAGTGCTGTTTCAGCATCGCAATTCACGTCTTGTTCAGCCACGTGAATTTCGCTCTTGACTGTGTCGGTTTGACTGCTAGCTGTCAGGACTCGTGTTTCAGCATCGTGGCGGCTTCTTCTGTGTCTCAGCAACTGCACTTCTGAACTGAGTGATTGCTTCGTGTTTCGGCTTATGCGTCCTCAGATTGTGTAGCAGCTCCGTGTTTCGGCATCTGCATCTTCGGACTGTGTAGCAGCTTCCGTGTTTCAGCAGCTACTTAGATAGTTATGTGTTTCAGCATCGGCCTTGAATACTATTCTGCAAATATGGACACTTATGCGCTTCTAATCAATGGTTAGGTCAAAAAGTAATGTAAAGTATTATGTAAAACAAATTAAACATATAGTGATGAGAAAGGACGTTGTATACCTTGGAGTGATCAGATGAAGTGATAATATGAGTCTGAATACAGGTGATGAAGGGTATAATAATGGAAAAACGTATGGGCAAAAAGGGTACAATATGTGGTCCTAACAGTTCTCTGGTTATAGAATAATATTTTGAGATTTCTTGTTTAATGGCGGCCAACCTCCTCCTTTCCTTTTTCCTCTGAATTTGAAATCCCGGGTATGGATGATACAATCGGGTGTTCCTGTAACTATATGATGTATGTTTGATTGTATTAGTTCTGCAACGTTTGAGGTTTACTTTGAAGTTTCTCCGATTTGAGAGGATCTCATATCTGAGACTTTTCCCCTTTCTTTCCTTTCACTTACTCACCACTATGCAAATTTACTGGCTTAAGTTAGATCAAGACCTCGCATGTCCTTACTGTTCCAACCTAGTTTTCTCAGTGAGTGATATCGTCCTGAGTTTACTTCCATTCGATCACCCCCTTTTAAAAAATCGTGACATAAACTGATGGGCTTCAGGCTTACTCCTGCTGCAATCTAGGAGTGACTTCTGACTCCAACATTTTTGGCGCCGTTGTCGGGGACGATGTTGAAAATTTTCCCTGGGATTGAACGACATTGAGCCTCTGATTCTGAAGGTGCATCAGGCATCAGAGCCTTTGAAGATTGCTACTGTGCACCTGGGGACTCCATTGTGACGACTCCACTGGGGAAAAATTGTTGTGTTAATTGTGGCCTCCAGAGGTAGACACACGCGGTCCCATCCACAACTGCCTCTAGCTACGCCTGAAGTTGATCCGGAGGTGATTATCAGAAAAGGGAAGGCCTCTCAAGGAGAAACTTCCACCTCTGAACCAGGTAATTTTCCATCTCCTTCTGTAGAAACTCCATTTTCTTCTTCTTATCTTCCTAGCAGACCTATCTCTGAAGTTTCCCGTTTCCTGAATTTCAGGAGTGTTCTTGCTGAGTTTTCTCCTCCCGGTCTGGGATTGGAAGGAGAAATCCTTGTCACTCCCCTCTCCCCTGAAGATGTACCTTGGCATAGACCCTGGACCACAAAAGATTTCACCACTACTCCTCTTGTTACTGTTGCTGCTATTGCACAGAGAGAATCATCTGCTAACTCAAGCCCCTTAGCCTTCTCTCTGAATCCCTCATTGTTTCCCCTTCCACCTAGAAGCTCATTTCCAGTATCCCTTGTATTTCAAGCTCCTTCTCCTCCGAGTTCTCCTCCACCTAATATTCCTATGGCAAGAGAAAATCCCTCCATGACCAGAATGGAGGCTATAATAGCTGCTATATATGCTCCCCTTTTGTTACCACAACCTTTCAATGCCCTTCCAACAGATGGCTACCTTAAGCAGCTGCCCAAGTTTACGGGTGAAGGGAACATAGTTGTATAAGAACACCTTGAAGCCTTTTACAGCTTCACAAATGATCATGTTATCATGCATGCAGACATATGGATGAGTATTTTCATCCATAGCCTTGAAGGCGAGGCTAGAAAGTGGTTTAGAGCCCTGCCTCCTAGATCCATTGATGGGATTAAGGCTTTGGATAATGCCTTTTTGAGACAATGGGGAGACAAAAGGACTTCATGTATTACATGACAGAGTTTGGGTCTTTGAAGAGAAAGGAAGGAGAGTCTGTCTCTGACTTCTCCAAGAGATTCAATAAAATGTATAATAAAATCCCTGCTGAGATAAAGCCCTCAGAAGCCTCTGCTAAGATCACTTATGCTAGCACTTTGGAAAGGAGAGCCACTACTCTGGCTCACATGCAAGATGCAGCTGTGGAAGTAGAATCTAACATATTGGTTGTTGACTGACTTAGGAATAAGGCTGATAGAGACATATCTAGGAAGAGACCTGAAGCCTCCCCATCCCATTCCTCTCCCCTTCCCCTTCAGACGGATGAGGTAACTAAAATGCTAAAATCGCTTTCAGCTAGAATGGAAAGGTGGGAGTTAGAAGGGAAGCCCATGTACAAAAATCCCCAAAATACTAATAACAGAGGCTTCAGAAGGCCTAGTAACAATGTGCCACATACTTCGCCAAGGGAACAAAGTGGAAAAGACAGAGAAGATCAAAGGATTCAAACTCCTCTCCAAAATGGCCTAGTTTCTCATGAGGAAGGAGAGGACATGGATGAGTTCGGCCCTAAAATTCACTGTATTGAAGAAACTTCCCCTTTTCCCCATTTGATTCAATCTGCATATGAAGAATCCCTTATGAAAATTCAAATCAATGAGTTAGGTAAAGGGGAAAAGGCCAACAAAACTCCTAACAGATACCATCTCATGTCAAAGAAGAAAGGAGAGAATTTTGATAGCCATGATCAGCCCCTCATAGCAGAAAGGCCTGCTAAACTTGCAATAATCACTATTAAAGAAAAGAAAACTCAGAATACTTCACCAACAACCAAGGAACCTGTCTCTAAGGTAAGGGAAGCTCCTAAGCCTCTTTCCTCCTTTAGTTTTGAGAACGAAATTCAAAATATTAGAATTCCCATACCCCTCTCAGAACTAGTCAAAAATGAAGATTTCAAAAGGTCCCTCTTTAAACTGCTACAATCTAAGTCCCCTCAGCCTTCCACGGACTCAGTAAATCTTCAAGATGAAAAGCCAGCAGTCGTCCTAGGTCCCATGGTAGAAGATAGAGATGATTCATCCCCTCCCTTCTACACATCCCTAAACATACACGATAAAGTGTTGCATAATTGCCTCATGGATTCAGGAGCTTCCCACAACCTTATGCCCAAAATAGTCATGGAAGAATTGGGACTGGAAGCGACAAAGGCTTATCATGATTTGTACTCTTTTGATTCAAGGAGAGTGCAATTCCTTGGAGTCATCAAAGACTTGGTGGTCTCTTTATTTCAGCTACCAATGAAGAGTGTGGTCATGGACATTGTAGTAGCTGATGTTCCACCCAAGTTCGACATGTTGTAATTAAGATCTTGGATTAAAAGACTTGGAGGAACATTACAGATGGATCTCACATATGCCACCATTCCAGTATTCGAAGGGGAACACAGAAGGTTTTACATAGAAGCTCAGCTGGCCTACATTGTTAGTGATGAAGCAAACCCCACCAATCATCCCATATTTGCACTTGACACTGATTTGGGGTCTAGTTTATTGCAGATCACTGAGACTCCTGAAGCCCCTTTACAGATCAAAAAGCAGCCCATTTTTAATCATGAGATACCCCCTCCAACCAATTTGTTTGGAAGATGTTCTTCAACAGAGCTTCTTCTAGTGTAGGTGTTGGCGCTGGAGTGGTTTTTGTGTCACCTTGTCAGGAAACCATATCCCTGTCATACAAGATGGAATTTGAAACTACCAACAATGTGGAAGAATATGAAGCTCTGGTTCTAGGTTTAAGGGTTGCAAAAGAAATGGGAATAGAGGAGGTAGCAGTGTTCAGAGATGCTGAGTTGATTATCCAGCAAGTCAGAAATGCTTATCGGGCTAAGAATCATCGGCTCAGAAGTTACATAAATGAGGTATGGGACCTGATTGATAATTTCGTCTCGGCTTTCAACATTTCTTTTATTCCTAGAGAGGAAAATACTTTGGTTGATTCCTTAGCTGTCTCAGCTAGCCTGTTCAAGATCCCTCTACCACCAAAGATCAAATATGATGCTGAGATAAGATATAGGCCATTTGTACCAGACAATATCAAGCATTGGAAGGTATTCGAAGACGATCTTGAAATCTAAAAATTTCCTCAGTCTGTCGATGAATTTTATGCATTGCACATTGATCAAGATCCTGATCTTGAAAGTCACCCTCACCCTGAGGTATTTTTAAATGAAATTGCTGATCACCATATTATTCATCTGCCTAGCAATCAAATTTCGAAGGGACTAGTCCCTTTAGAAACACTGTTCAATGGGAATGATGTGGCAGTAAAGGGTAGGGTTTCAAATGAAGATGCTGATACAGCTGAGTGCAACGTTGGCACATAGGAGGACCCTATGTTTGTCAAGTTGTCAAGTAGCCTGACCAAAGAACAGAGGGCCGAATATACTGAGTTATTAAGAGAGTTTACTAATGTGTTTGCATGGACCTATGAAGACCTCAAGACATATGACACATCTGTCATTGAACACAAGATCCCACTGAAGGAAGAGGCTAAGCCATTTAGGCAGAATCTAAGACAGATAAATCCCATGTTGTTGCCTGTCATGGAGAGAGAATTGAAGAAGTTGTTAGATGCCCAAATAATTGTCCCCTTGAGATATTCTAAATGGGTGGCTAATTTGGTCCCGGTGAGGAAGAAAAGTGGAGAAATCAGGCTCTGTGTTGATTTCAGGAACCTGAATAGGAGCTCAAAGAAAGACAACTATCCCTTGCCCAACATGGAACACATATTGCAGAGGGTAACTAGTGCATCTAGGATATCCATGATTGATGGTTTTTCTGGTTATAATCAGATATCAGTCATGCCCGAGGACAGATAAAAAACAACCTTCACCACTCCTTGGGGCAAATTCATGTATGCCAAAATGCCTTTTGGATTGATGAATGCAGGAGCGACATTTCAGCGAGCCATGGATATAGCCTTCATCGGGGAGAAAGATCAGTTTGTGGTGATCTATCTGGATGACATCACAGTCTTCTCCAGGTTTGATAAAGAGCACCGCTGTCACTTAAGGAAGGTTTTCTTGAAATGCCGGAGGTTTGGCCTTTCCTTAAATCCCAAGAAATCATTGTTTTCTATGAAGGAGGGGAAGTTGTTAGGCCATATAGTATCCGTAGAGGGAGTAAGAATTGATCCCAATAGGGTAGAGGCAATTCATACCCTGTCACTTCCCAGGTCTAGAAAGGAAGTCCAGGCTTTTTTGGGAAAGATTAACTTTCTGAGGCGGTTCGTCTCAAATTTTGCTGAGTTGGTGAAACACATCACAACCATGCTCAGAAAGGGAAGCGAAGTAAAATGGATTGTTGAGCCTAGGGAATCCTTTGTCCAAATAAAAAGGGCATTGACTGAGGCACCTATGCTGATCAGTCCTGATTATTCCAAGGATTTCCTATTTTTTTCTTTTGCTTCTTTTGATACAGTAGTGGCGGTCTTGTTGCAGAAAAATGAGGAAGGGTGAGAGAAACCCATTTCCTTCTTCAGTAAGGCATTATGAGATGCAGAGATCAGGTATGAGATCATGGAGAAACAGGCCTATTCCTTGGTGAAATCTCTCAAAGCTTTCAGAGTCTATGTCTTGCACTCAAGAGTGATTGCATATGTTCCTTCAGCCTCTGTGAAGGACATCCTTATACAGCCTGACATAGATGGGAGAAGAGGTAAATGGATTGCCAAGATCCTTGAGTTTGACCTGGAGATAAATCCCACCAAGTTGGTTAAAGGGCCGGGTTTAGCCAAGCTACTGGCTGAATCAAATTGCAAGGCCTTGGGGGTTAGCTTCATCAACTCTTGCTCAGGAAATAAGCAAGCTGAGTCGCCTAGCAAGAGCTCTCACGGTGGCTTATCATTAGTAGAATGCACCTGGTACAGAGACATTTTGTACTTTCTGCAAGAGTTGAAGCCTCCTGATGGAATAGGAAACACAAGGCAAGAGCTTTAAAGCTCAAGGCAGTCAAATATTGCCTCATTGACCAAGTATTGTAATGGAGAGACCCTCTAGGGGTGTTTTTGAGGTGTCAGAATCCCCAGGAAGCCTAGAAAGTTATGTTTGATTTCCATAGAGGACTTTGTGGAGGGAATCACTTCTGGAAGACCACAACTCACAAAGTCCTCAGGGCTATGTACTACTGGCCCACCTTATTCACTGATGTCTACAGAGAAGTCAGAGCTTGCATCAAATGCAAAAGGTTCTCAAGAATGCAACAGCTCAAATGTTTGCCACTTAAGCCTGTAGTAGCTTCAACACCCTTTCAACAGTGGGGGTTGAAATTCATTGGAGAAATTCATCCTCCTTCAAGTGGCCAGCACAGATGGATCATAATTGCAACAGACTATTTCACCAAGTGGATAGAAGCTGCCCCTACTAGGAGTGCTTCACACAAGGTAATTATCAACTTCTTGGAGGATATCATAGCCAGATTTGGCTGTCCCAGCAGAATTGTCACCGATAATGTTGCTTCTTTCAAGTATGAGCCTATGTTTAAGTTCTGTGAGCAGTTCAAGATTTCACTAAGTCACTCCACTCCCTATTATCCTCAAGGAAATGGACTGGCAGAATCTTCTAATAAAAGCATAATCAAGATCATTAAAATATTATTGGAAGACAATAAGAGGGCCTGGGATTCAAAGCTCAAATTCTCTCTATGGACCGATCAAGTGACAACGAAGAAGTCCCTGGGCACCTCACCTTTTCAACTTGTTTATGGGAAAGAGGTCATTTTTCCCACTCAACTCGCTTTACCTGTAAAGAAATTCTTTCAAGGTCAGGAAGGAGAGCCAGAGCATATGGTCAGAAGAATTAATCAAGTGGTGGAAGTGCAATAGATCAGGGAGCAGGTAACGGACAAAGCTTATAATCATCAGCAGAAGATCAAGAAGGCCTTTGACAGGAAGGTCAGGAAGAAGGAATTCGAGCTCGAAAATTTGGTGCTTAAGTGGGATGCACCCAGGCAGGATAGAGGCAAACGCAACAAGTTTGATTCCCTCTGGATTGGGCCCTTCAAAATCTCTGAAGTATTCTCGAATAACAGTTATAGGTTGTAGGATTTGGAGGGCGAAGAAGTTTTTAATGGCCCAGTAAATGGGCGTTTCCTGAAGAAATGTTTTTTCTGAGCCATAAACGACTCCTCTGTTTTTGTAAATATTTTTTTTTTGTTTATCTCCGGCTTAATAAATGACTCCATAGCCCAACAACAAGGCACTAGAATTGTAGAATGAGTTCTTAGAGCATCACAGGGACGACACTGTCCCCCATAGAGCCTAATGTTAGCACCTAAGCATGTAGGGGGGTATTTTTCCTAATAGGCAACCCCCTTTGGCGAAAAGATCGAAAGAAGTGGGTTAAAAACCCACTTACCCTAAGTTTGGGGCACAAACGCACATTTCGTTAAGCGACAGGCAAATCTGGGCAGCCAAAATCTGCGTGCCTAGATTTACAGTCAGGGTTGGATTCCGGAGCCCCCCCGCCATTCTACCTTTAAAGAGGAGGGGGGGGGGTCCAGAATTAGTCACGCATATCTCAACAACTTGGATTGGGAAGCCCAGATCTACGAACGAGGATTGATTTCGAACCTCCCCCCCGTCGTTCTACCTTTAATAGGGGGGGGTCCAGAATGGGCGGTTTCATGTGGCCCCCCCCTAAGAGCCCCTTGTCACATCTTTGACTCCCTCCGCTTACCGCCTTCCACCATGTGTCTTCCACTCAACACCATTCTGACCTACCTTTTTCCCATTTCCTCGCTCCCACCTGTCATTTCCTTCCAGGTGTTCCTCCTCGCATTCTTCCCTCGGTCGCCACTTCCACCTGTGTCGTGTCCTCATTCCTTGACCTGTCACATTGTGGCCTCCTTGTCACCTTCTCATGGCATATATCTTCATCATCTAGTGTCACAGCCTCTGTTTCTTCACCACCTGGTGCTTCCACCTCAACACCTCTTGTCTCACCCTCACAGTGTTGATGTCATCTCCCCCGTCAGACCCTCATCCACATCTGCCATATGAGTCCCCTTGCAGTAGTCCAATGAAGCAGCAAAATCCAAAGGGAGACTGCCATGTCCTGTAGGTGTAGAGTTGACCAAGCCATGCCTGATCCCAAGAAAGTGGTTATTGAGGTAGTTGATGGTGGTTGAACGTTGTCTCCTTCCATAAATATAAGGTTGGGAAAGGACAAAGCGTAGAGGCATATTTTCAGTCTATCCTGATGAGGATCACGTTTGACAAAAGACTGCATGGGCAGTCTGCCCAACGTCTGCATGCGCAACCTAACAGAGAAGCTCCTCGACATCAAGCATTGAAATCATGATGTGATCGTGCCTTCAACGCCTGGGTTAGTTCTAAGGATGATTTTAAGGATGGAAATTTATTTTAAAATGTAGAAACCTTGGCGAATCTTACTTATCCTTCATATGCCAACTATAAATGTTTGGCGATATTTTTGTAAAAATATTCAAATTTCTAAGGATTTTATATAGTTTTTATNTTAAGGATGGAAATTTATTTTAAAATGTAGAAACCTTGGCGAATCTTACTTATCCTTCATATGCCAACTATAAATGTTTGGCGATATTTTTGTAAAAATATTCAAATTTCTAAGGATTTTATATAGTTTTTATAGAATTTTGGAAATTTTTAGGGTAAAATAATTTTATTCTATAGAATTTGGGCAAATCATTTTTAAAATAGAGAATCTCATTTTTGGAAAAACCATGGAAAATTAGCCCATGAGCGAAATTTAGCCCCTAAAATCATCCATGGTTAGTTCCAAGTATATGTAGGCATTTTTACCATTTTTGTAGGTATCAATGGTAGAGAAAATCTCCCGACTGTAAATCTTTAACAAAGCCTCTGGTTCTCTGGTTATAGAATGATATTTTGAGATTTCTTGTTTAATGGCAACCAACCTCCTCCTTTCCTTTTTCCTCTGAATCTGAAATCCCGAGTATGGATGATACAGTCAGGTGTTGCTGTAACTATATGATGTATGTTTGATTGTATTAGTTCTGCAACATTTTAGGTTTACTTTGAAGTTTCTTCGATTTGAGAGGATCTCATATCTGAGACTTTTCCCCTTTCTTTCCTTTCACTTACTCACCACTATGCAAATTTACTGGCTTAAGTTAGATCAAGACCTCACATGTCCTTATTGTTCCAACCCAGTTTTCTGAGTGAGCGATATCATCCTGAGTTTACTTCCATTCGATCACCCCCTTTTAACAAATCGTGACATAAACTGATGGGCTTTAGGCTTACTTCTGTTGCAATCCATGAGTGACTTCATAGCACGAGAAGGAAGAATATCACAAGACCCTATGATGTGTGGGTCTAGGAAGAATATTAGCACTTGTCACGTAGATATGGTGACATGGGGTCTTCAGGGAAGCAATATTGGTTGTCAATTTTAGAGTAGATCCGACCGTCGATCTAGATGGATCGTTTTTAGTGATTTCGGGCATCAGGATTTTTGAAATCAAGCAGAGTGAAAACTCCCGTAATGTGAAGCCTGAAATTTTATAGGGGATAAGTGTAGGGTCATGGCCCAAGGTCGTGTGGAACGATGGATAAGAGTTGTGCCAAGGGCCAAAAGTGATCGTTTTGATTGCAGAAGGAGAGAAGCAGGGCTCGAGGCGTTGAGATTAATTTGGCAAAGTCATGGGCACTGCCTAGGGAATTTATGGATGTTAGGGCTCATTCTGATCCCAATGGAGATAGTTAATGAAAGTGGGGGATGGTAGTTGAAACCTCGTTTCATCACATAAATGGAAATAATGAAAGGATGGCCATGGAGGCTAGATGACATCCCAGAGCTCCTTTGTAAATGGTTTTTCCTGCAAAGCCCATACTGTTTTAATTTCGCATCTGATAGAGGAAGACAAGTGCATCCTGACAATAGAAGGAGGAAACACAAAGATTTGAATGCAATAGTTCATTCGTGTCCCTAGGGGTCGTTAGCAGTTCTGAGTATATATACTTTGTTTTTATATTTTGTAAGGGTCGATGGTTGAGCTAGACTCCTGTATTATAAAGTTTTGAGGAAGCACTAGTTCCTCTGGTTATGCATCTGTATTTGAGACTTCTTGTTTAATGAAAGTCAGCTTCTTTCTGTATCTCTATAAACAACTGTGTTAAAACACTCGGAATTGGAGGATCCAATTGAGTTGTTACAATAGAATTGTGATGTAGGTTGATCATTGTGTTGTTATAATTGTGTCGTTTAGGCATATCTTAGTGTCTGCAACTTCGGTTCCAAGAGGATCTTGTTCTTGAGTCTTTTCTTCCATTGGCTGCTAGAAGACCGGATGTCCATGGTAGGCTCTTACATTTTCTCACCAAGTCTTCCCTTTGCTCATTTTAAACTCAACTTCCTGACTGGATTTAGATCAAGACCTCACTTTCTTATGCTTTTATTAGTCCGAGATTCTGAGTTAAAGCAATATTCTCTTGGGTCTATGCCCATTTAAACACCCTTATTCATTCATTGTGACATATAAAATTGATGGGTATCAAGCTTACCTCTGTCGCAATCCATAGGTGACTTCTTGTGCTAACATTTCTGGCGCCATTGTCGAGGAAAAAATTGAAGATTTTCACTGGGTAGAACAATAACGTTTACTATTTCTGAAGGTGCATCAGAACTTAGTACTTCAAAGATTGCAACTCTGCACCTAACGAATCCACTGTTTCCACTTCACTGTTTTAGTTGTGGCTACTTTTAGCACACCTGAAAACTAACCCAGAGGAGCTTTCGTGAGAAGGTTTTCAGCAGCTCCTTTCTCAGCTTGAGAAGTTCTCTGGGGGAACGACAACGTTAGGATTTGGCCTTTGATGGTGAACAAATACCAGACACATTCAAAGCTACACATCATTCACTTGGAGACTCCATGATTAAAGGATCAACCGACGACTCCACTGGTTCGAAATGGACAAAATCCTGGGTCGGAGGTTTGCTTCTTTTAATTTTTCTGTTGTTCCTGGTTTTCCTAATGTTGTCCCTACTATGGATGAATGGGGTGATTATTTGCCCATATTTAGAGGGCATGTCGAAGACAACCCTGCTTAGCATCTCCATGAGTTTCATGAACTCATGCATCAATGGGATATACATCATGAGGATGTATTACTAAATATGTTCATGTTCTCATTAGAAGGGGATGCTCATGAATGGTATCATTCTTTACCTCCTGCTAGCCTCTCCTCCCTGGGAGATTTTCATGCAGCCTTCAGTAGGCACTGTCAAAGGCATTATTCCTCTGAGTTAATCTGTCATAATTGTTGTGAGGAATATGAAGGCCATGATCAATATACGGATGTGTCTTATGAAAGCTGCGAGGATGAGGACCATGAAGAGTATGATGCTCTGGGTGAGTTGACAGAGCTGGTAGAATATCTCTCTACCAGCCCCTTTAAATGAAAAGGCATGGGAGCCCTGACCATAGAGGCAGGTTGTCAACCCAGGGTCACTCTGTCAATGAAGTTTTCTACATAGCCATGCAGATATGAGCCAATGTCTGACAAAGACTGCATGCATAGTCTGCAAAAGATCACGCACATGCCAAGCATTAGATGCAATGTCCAGAGCATGTTTTAGAAGGGAGCAATTTATCTGAGTATAGATACTCAATTTTCATATTTTTGTAAGGGTCTTTGCTTGAGCAATTCTCCCATTTTTGTAATATGTTTTAACACCAGATTTGTGTTTGGTTATATAATCGATTTGAGAATTTTAGTTAATAAAATTCAACTTCCTTTCACATCTTTGTAAATCTTTTGTCAAAACACTCAGAATTGGAGGATTCAGTCGAGGATTTTTATGTTGTTATGATGGAGGTTTAATCATAGAAGTATCGTGATAAATTTTACTCAGTTTCCTATGTTGTCTTGTTCCCTCTCACACTGAATATCTCAGAATTGGAAGAACCAGTCGAGTTTTTGCGGCTGCATGATGATGGAGGTTTGATCATTGCGTTGTTAGAACTGTGTCATTTGGGCACATTTCATTGTTTGAAACTTGGGCTCGAAGGAATCATCGAGCATGATTTTATCTTATTTCAAGCTGTTGGAAGGTCGGATGCCCATAACATTCTTGTTCTCGTTTTCTCACCAAGTCTTCCCTCTGCTTGCTTTTAAACTCAATCCACTGACTAAAGTTAATATGGCCCTCACTTCCCTATGCATTTCTTGTCAGGTTCTATGTGGTAGCATCATTCTAGTGCTGAGTTTTTTCCATTGAAATCCACCCATTTAAAACCAACATCCACCTATGACATAAACTCTGATGGGTATTAGGATTACCTCTGTCACAATCCAGAGGTGACTTCTGGTGCTAACAGGTATTGGTCCAATGAATGATAGCAACAAATAAGGAAATATGCGACTATAAAATGATGTCTTCAAGTCTTCTACATGATCCACCAAAGGTTCAAGTCGACATCATGTGAATAAAGGAGTTGCGGTCGAACACAATGAGACTTCGTTTGAATATCGATCATTAAGGTATACCATTAACAAAAGTGAGACAACCTAACGATAATGAAAGTAGGTATCAAGGAACCGAGTACATTCTTACAAGTGGGAATAAAGGTGTTGAGGTTGAACACTTGAATAATCCATTGATCAGGAGACATTGATGTATTCCCAACTATCGATGGCGAGAGAGCCTGCCACTGATGACTGCAAGCCTCTAGGTATTCATAGGACTCTAAGTCTCATTTCCAGATTAGTTGTGCTGAAGTTGATGGAAGGATATCTGCTGAAAGGAGAGAATCAAGGCATCTCTCATCATTCAGAACAAGGTACAAAGCAATACCTTGATGATTTGGAGGAACTCAGATGAATAACATGCTCACGAACCAACGAACTTGTGTGTCTTTTGCATGCACCAGATGCAAGTAGTGCATGAAAAAGACCCTCTGAATGGTAGCCAATAAGGAAAAATGTTGACAAAGGTGAGGACACCACCAATAAGGGTAATGGCATCCAAGACATTGCACGAATCCCACTATGTGAATAGATTTCTTGTTTTCGAACACAAAGGAAACCCTCTAGTCAGCAACCAATGAGGAAATGTCGATTGTTGGGTTCAAGGTTACCTACCTATAATGAAAGTAGGACCAGGGTGTACGATATGAATACAACTTCATGTAACTTTGAGACACACTAAGGGTATGGTCGACATGTAAAGTCAAGAGTTCTGAAAAATGGCTGGCACAGGCTGATAAACATCCTTTGAACAAGAGCATGAGACATATGGATGACTCTAGCAGCATAGACTCAATGATGAAACTTTGTGGTGCAGGAGGCACCAATCAAACTCTCCATAGGGACTAGAAGAGTAACCAGTCGCGAGAGTAAACTCTTAGTAACGAGCTCAGCTTCCTAAGGTCATGCTAAAACCAAAATTTTTATGACAAGTGGACTCAAAATTTTGTGCTATGTTCAAAGGTGACATGAGTGCTGCCAACATAAGATAATATTCTTTTCCCGCCCATATTTTTTTGTTTTTTCATAGTCAAATGAATGCTATGATACAGAGGAGGAAACAAGTGTTGCTAGTAAGAAACTAGTTCCAACAATGGAACATATCTATGCTCAATGAAAGGAGGTGCATGCAGGATATGGACACTTGGGGGAATTTTTCATCTTGGGGTATAGGGTGTCAAGCTGCAAAGGATATAAACAAGGCTATGGTTGGCTGATGATGCAAATTGTTGAGGTGATAGGGTTATAATGCGAAAGCAAGAACCAACAATAGGCTCAATACTGCAAGCAAGAGAATGAGATGCAATTACAACTTAACGCCAAAGAATGTCCTTTTTCATAAATTTAGTCTAATTGGTTTGAAAAAGGTTAACCTTACACCAAACATATGTCCTTTCAAATCCAATTTACAAGTGTGAAAGAGACAAGTTCACTCGACAATATTTTTTCTTTTTGAGATAATCGAAAAATATCTTAAACCATACTCGGTGGGAGTCCCACTAGGTATAGGTTAGCATGCTTATGAGTGAGAAATGAGGTTTGAATGAAAATTCATATATTAGCTATAAGGGACTCCTGGTCCTATGGACAAAATCTCTGCATGGGCACCAAATGTCATAGAGGTTCTAACTAGGGCACCCATTTTTGGTAACTCTCTACCATTCAATAACGACACTTCTAGTTTCATAAAGAAGGTTATGTGTCACTACTAAATAGGTTTGTACCTGAGGCATACAAATTGCATTTATAGGATAATCGAAATGTGTAAAATGGAGTGATTTTCTATCCTATATGTTGGACAATGGAAATACCTGCCAAAGTTACGAACAAACGACATGGCACTATAAACCATAAGAATCCCTGGATTAAAACACCAAAACCAACTCCATCCACTCCTTTGTTAGTCCATTAGGCCAAAATATTAGAAAAAATTATGTAAAGTGGGTAAACATTTTCTATAAATACCGAAAATAACCAATTTTACTATACCATTTGTATTTTTTACCCAAATAGTGCATTTTGGACCAAATTTTCCCCGAATCTCAACTGCGGATTGTGGGAGACACGAGTGATGGAATTGAAAACCATCTAGACCAAGTAAGTCATATTTCCCTTCTCTTCATTTCTAGTGGATTAGTATTTGCAATTAGATTTCATTTTTTGAGTATTTCAAAACACAAATTAGAAACTAGGGTGTACGTGGGTTGTAGTTCATCAGGTCGTGTATACACATCCCTATACGCGACTATTACAAAAACATATCGTGTATATGCATCCCTATACACTACTGTGTAAGATACAACTCGCGTAGAAGTCCGTGGATTGAATTTTTAAAATGATACTGACTCAAAAAATTGATTTTAAACTTGCAAGATGGTGCTAGAGTGGAGAGAAATAAAGCATGAAGAGGTTGATGCTATAGTGGAGAGATATCCAGAGGCCCAAATGACATTAAGAATATGTGGGCTATATAAATTTTGGGTTCTCAAAGGCATGAGGGCTCAAGTGAGACTGCTCCAGATGTTGGTGAACTACTGGGATCTAGATATAGAGACCTTCAACCTCGATGGGAAACCATTGAGGATTGAATTTGAGGACATATACTTTTGGACAAGATTTTCACGTCAGGGTGAGGTGGTGAAACTCAAAGCCTAGGGATCTAGGAGTGACATGAACATAGAGGACTACATAACCCCTAATTGCATTGTAGAGACCGAGAAGGCATTGAGCCAACTCCCAATCAGAGCGATCAACAATCTAAGTCTCAAGATCATTGTCCTAGTGTTGACACGGATCACAAGGTCAACCTCATTGCATCAAGAATCAAGGCCACTTATGTTCTATTCAGTGGAGTGCTTGCGACCCATGTTTTACGACTGGTGCACCTCACTACTGGACAACATGAAAATCCAGTTGAAAGACCACAAATAGGGTAGGAAGAGGAACATCAGGTTCACGTCTATCCTATGTAGTTTTTTCTTTGAGCAGGTTCCAAGATTGGGCCCTAGAGTTGATATTGTTCTGCATGGACTTTGTGATCCATCCATGGCACAGTGGACCGAGGTGATGAGGCGGTTGGGGGGTGGTATATACCAAGACCCTGGAACAATGAGTTTTTCTTCTCATGACATCACCAGGTGATAGCTCTGGAGGAATACCCTTATGAAGGGATCAACTTTAGAGGATATATGGACATGTGATTACCACCAGGTTCCACCTACATAGACATAGGTATGCAAAAAAAAATAAAAATATTTCATTTTTTTGTATTTTTGTATAAGAAAACAAAAATATTTTTGGATGATGTCAAGTACTAATTAAAACATGTATGTTACACAGATTTGGTTCCATGACAGCCAGACAGACTTCCACAACACTGGTGAAGGCATCGGGGGGATGAGCCATCGGGAGGAGATACAAAGAGAGTGCTTCAAAATGTGCATGGAAACCTGTCTCGTTTGATGCAAAGAATTCCCATGGTTCATGTAGAGGATCTATCGGAGGCGATGCAACGACAGGTGGTAGGTGAGCCCCGTGCTTGGGTGTGACTCTTCCGGCATCTCACAAACGTCATACTATGCTATCATGACACAAATCCAGCACCACAGGCATAGATGTTGTGATTATTTTATTGATCGACCATATATATATTTTGAGGGTGTGAGCCCCAATTTTGTACTATAACACCATATTTGTTTGGAGGGATGAAATATAAAAACAATGATCTTCGGATTTACTTATATTACAATGTGTATATTAGTGAATGTGTTTTATTTTCTTTAGTTATGTGACAATGCCAATCTAAAACATAATTAGTGTATGCATCAGATACATACTTAGAACTTCTGGGTATGTGATGATAAGTAATAAAATCAAAATTTCATTCCAAAATTCGTACCCGTAGGAATCGTTGGAGTAGAGTAGGGTCTCGCACATAGTAAATATCATTCAACTAACATACTAATAACTAGGAGTCCAGGAGAACTTCTAAAGAATTAATACCATGTGAAATGGAATCACGTAAAATCTCTATAAAATCGCTATATTCGGCCACATTATTCGTTGATGGCCCTAGGAAAACTCCCATTGAAGATACCAGTAGACCCTCGGGTGAGTAAAAAACCCAAGCGGTGGAAGCCAAGTTCTGTGTATGATGACTGGCCCCTTCTGCAAATCCTAAGTATATTGAAGAATCCATTGACATATTCCAACCAAGGGAAAAATCTATAAGCAAGATGAAGATGAAAATGGGAAAATATATATACACTAAAATACATTAGTATACAAAGAGTTACACCAAATGTTGAGGCTCAAGCATAGTATCTTTTCAATTAGATCCCATTCTCGGGCTCAACCAACATATTCCCTTCATAATATTCTAATTCATAGGCTCCTTTTTCTAAGACACATTGCACGATATAGGGACCATGCCACATGGGTTTGAAATTGCCTACCCCCAGTGGTTCTTTGGCTTGGTCATATAGAAGGATCAAGTCACCCTTAGCATACTATCTAGGACAGATAGATTTATCATACTGGACCTTGACACATCATTTATTTACTTCGATAGTTGTAGAGGCATCTCAACGTTGCTCATCTAGACTCTCTAGGTGTACGAGGCATTGTTCGATATCGAGAGTGTCAGGTAGGACTGTAATTTCCAATCTAAGAGAAGGGATTTTGCATTCAATAGGTATGATTGACTCCACAGCGTGTACTAACTGGAAAGGAGAAAAACCGATGGAAGTCTTAACTGAGGTTCGGTATGCCCAAAGCACAGGGTAAAGTATGATATTCCAGTCAGATTTTCTCTGGCTGACAGTTTTCTGCAAAATGGTCTTGAGAGACCTTTTCACGACCTCTACCTATCTATTTTCCTGGGGGCAGTAAGGGGGAGAATGAACATGTATAAACCCCAGTTTCGATGCTAGTTCTTCCATCATTTCATTCTGAAAGTGACTACCATGATCAATGATAATCTCACTCGGGATTCCAAACTTGGCTATAATTTGATTGAACATGAAAAATGCAGTAGTATTACCATCGGATTTAACTATAGGCAAGGCTTCATCCCACTTAGTATAGTAGTCCAAGACCATGATAATATGTTGATTCCCCCCAACCAAAGTTGGGTTGAAATCCAAAAAATCCACCCCCCACTTGGTGAAGGGACCGACGATAACGAATGGGTGGAGAGGGGGTGGATGAGAGAACATATTCGAAGTGAACACCTATAAGGGGTCACACTTCTTGATCACTTCGACACAATCTTTAAAAATAGACAGCCAAAAATAACCGGTTTGCAAAATTTTTTGGGTTGTCACAAGGCCAGATAGATGACCACCACAAGATTCACTGTGACAGTTGTTAAGAACAGACTCAGATTATTCATGATTCAAGAAATGACGCAAGATATTGTCTACTCCTTGACGATACAATGTGTCACCGATGATAAGATAGTTCTTAGCTTTATATTGTATACGTCCTCAATCATCTCTCGAAAGATGCAAAGGGAAATTCAAGGTTTGTAGATAGATCACAATATCTCCATACTAGGGGTCTAATGAAAAAACATGGAAAATGTGTTCATATGCAAATGAATAAACATGAATAACATCCTCATCTAACCGAGGGAATTCAGATATCAACTCAGCTAAAACTAGTGATTTCTTTGATTTTGCAGAAGCAAAATCCAGATTAAATTCTTGCAAGATGAAAATTCATTTATTATGTTTCCCCTTGTTGGCCTTGGTTATGTAAGAAAGCGAAGAATAAGGAAGAAAGGGGAAGTACGAACTGCGCGGAAGGCACATAAACCAAGGAAGGGTCGAAGTGGTTAAAGAAGCAGAAAATAAGGAGCGAAGTAAAGGAAAATCTAGTCATTGGAAGAGAAGATCAAGGAAGATAAAGAAGTAAGGAATATGGAACATGGACAACTCAGCAAGTGGAAAAAGACATCAACAAGTTCTTTGGAGCACCTCATGGAAAATAAGGAAGGATAGACTGGAGAAGCCCTCAAAAAATGGGTCAAGTGGACCTAGAGTTTTGGATCCAGGGTTTTGACACCTATACTTTGGTAATGTAATGTATAAATAGAGGTCTAGAATACCTGGGAGGGTTGGTTCTAAGTTGGTTCTAGTTCGCATGTTGGTTATTGTTAATTACTATTGTTGAGAGAAATATTGAGTCTGTATTGCAAGATCTTCAGCTGGGTGCAAAGATCAACCCTGCAGCTGGGTGCGTAGGGAGGAAAGAGAAAGAGAGAAAGATCTGTAACTAAGTGTGCAGATAGAACTGTATGTTTTCATCTAATATATCAAAATACATAGTTTTGTGTGCGCAACCCTAGGGATAGAGTGAACCACGTATATCTTGTTGTTATTTGTGGTTGATGCTATGTTATTTCCCATATATTATACTGTTGTTGCATTGTTCTGTTAGATCAGAGATACAACTTGTGAAGTAAGCTTAAGAGTGGTAAAGAATAACTAGATTGTTGTGTGTTGTTGTCTTGGATTCACTTTGCATTTCCTCTGGTTGTAGACACATGTGTCCTACAACCCCCTATTGCTAGTTCCGGTGAGACTGCATATGCTTCACAGGTGTTGCCAAAAGGGCCAGTAGTTAGGGCTTGTTGGTGCACTGTAAGGGTTGAACCCTGGGTCTGCCCCTGTGCCAACAAATGGTTCTGTTTCCAGGACAGGGAATCTTCTTGAGGGAATGTCAAGGTGGATTCCATCGAAGATAGAAATTTAGAAGTGGATAGAAGAAAAAGAGAAGGAATTCATTGAATATCAAAACACGAATCCTAGCATTAGTACAGAAGACTAGTTGGGAAGGTACATCTTTACCGACATACATGAAATTTTCTTTGGAGGAGTTCATAAGGATTTATATGAGTGGTTAGCCAAATTAGCATATACCCAATTTGAGATCACATCTAGGCCACCTGTGGTTTGGACAACGGTGTTGATAAAGAAGGTCAAGAGAGATGATAACACTATTTTTAGAGAAGTGGATATCTAGTTTGATGTCACTATTGGAGGGTACATTACTGAGTTTTCCATTGACAGAGTCGAATCATATAGTCAAGCAGAGAGGTATTTCTTTAAGGGACCTGGAGGATAGTTTCTACACTTTTTGAAGCTAATAATTAAGATGTTATTGCATGAGAAGAATATCCTAAAGATACAATGAATCTAATGTTCAATAATTCAGACAATGATAGTGACACAGAGGCTGGACACACGCACAGTGGGAGATCATTTAGAGAAGTTCCTCTTGAGAACCTGTTTAAGAAGAATTATAGAGATAACAGATTCTACAGTGGAGAAGAAGCAGAGCTATCGGACAAAGATCATTCAGAGTCCGCAAGGTCAGAGGAGGTAGAGATTGAAGAACCTTGCTGAGGAGAATCAAAAACTTCAGGCACTGCGCCTACTGTCGAAGTAAGTACTATTAATCCTCCTGTTTTTTTAGCAGCATTAAGTAAACAGAGTAACCATAGTAGTCAGAGAAATCAGAGTACTGTTACAAGTAGTTTAGTACATACACAGTCACGAAACCAAGGGAGATCTATGGTAGATGAAATGAGTTTACCTATCTTTAGAGGAGATGGATCTGAAGATCCTGACTAGCACTGGTTCTTATGCGAAGCTATATGGAGCATCAAGCAAGTCCATGACGAAGTTGTTAAGAGAAATCAGTTTAGTACTACCTTGAGGGATCGCGCTCTGAACTGGTATATGAAGTTTGTTTCAGGACGGGGACAACCTAAACTGCTGAATGACATTAATACTGTGTTGAGTGAAGAATTCAAAAAACCTATGTCAGAGTCACAATGTATTACAAATTTGAAGGAAATCAATCAAAAGGTGAATGAATCTATTTGGGACTTTGATCAGAGGTTTAAGACTCTGACTAGTCATTTAAGTTTTTAAATCCCAGATGAAAAGAATAAAGAATGGTTCATCGTTGCCCTCCTTCCACACATCAGAGTTCCCCTGATGCAACAGAAGGTCTCTTTGCAGGCTGAAGCATTGGAGATCACCATGAAACTAGAAGCATCTCCTGTAGGAGAATCCAGTCCAGGTATGAGTCAGATCTTAAATCAATTAACTAGTTTATCCTTACAAGTCAAAGATATGAAGAAAGATAAAGGAAAAGAGAAAAGAGAATATATCTTGTGCATCATATGTAAAGCATAAGGCCATGACAAAGAGCATTGTCCCCTATTTCATGAATACATGGCCTCTGGAGCACCTAGTCCTTTGAAGAAGGCTATTGTACCCTAGTGTGAGGTATGTAGAACTAGACATCGCCCTGGTGAATGTTTTTATATGCAAAAATATGTCCAGACACCCACCAATATTTACTGCACATTCTGTAAATCTATGGGGCATGATGAGAAGGATTGTAGGGCTTATGATCTCATGCATGAAATATCAAGGGATACATATAGGATTCAAGGAGAAACACAACTAGAAGGAAATAATGCATAGTTCAACTCTCGAGGAAGAGGAAACTTCAACCCTCGTGGTGGATTCAGAGGAAGAGGATGAGGATGAGGTATGGGTCGAGTTAGAGGTCATATTATTTGTTATAACTGTGCATAGCCAAGAAATTTGGCAAGGGATTGTCAGAACCCTTGTACCACTTGCAACTACTATAACTCGTTTGATCATGTCATCGAATATTGTCCAGTATTGTTAGCCAAAATCCAGGAGAGATGACGAGGAAACCAACAAGTACAATTAATATCAACATAATCTCGCGGTGAGTACCCCAGATTCACTGTGATTACTAGAGGAGGTGTTGTTATAGGAGAAGAAAGGGTAACTCCAGGAAAGATTATAGAGGGATCAGGGATTAGAAGAGTTGCAGAGAAGGAACAATTGTTTGATCCAAGGAGAGAGAGGCATACTTTCGAAGAAGCAAGGAAAGAATTTGTAGGAGAACAAGATTCTTCATCTAAGGCACAACCAGAATTAAGGGAATGTGAAATTCCACCAGCATTTTATTAGTCTTCCCTAGCTAGACAAGGAAAAGAGGTAAGAAATCTCATGGACTTCTTATATACCTATATTAATTTGATTAAAGATGAAAAATTTATGCAGGAGCTACAACACCTAGTAAGACAGTATGAACTTGGGAGAATAGACCCTATGCTGAGTAGAGTTGTGAATCAAGTATCAAGGAAAATGAGGACAAACAAGGAACTGCAAATTAGTGCTCATATTGGAGACTACGACGTGTACTATGTGGTCCTTGACTTGGGATCATAAGTAAATGTTATGACGAAGCAGACTTGGGCACTGATGGGAAAACCTAGATTGATTTTCTCTCCTATCAGGCTCAGGAGGGATAATCAACAGGCAGTGAGCCCCTTTGGAAGACTAGAGCATGTCCATGTAGATGTAGATGGGGTAAGGACATTTACATACTTTGAAGTAATTTATATTGTTGATGACAACTTCCCTTATCCTGCACTGTTGGGAATTGATTGGGCTTTCAATAATTCGACTATCGTTGACCTAAAGAAGAGGAGAATGACATTTTAGGGTAATGGCCTTAAAGTCATTGCACCTCTAAACCTAGATGAAGGTCGCAGATACAAAGAACCTATCAGGGAAGAATACCACGCATATGAGCTCAAGAAGATATGCAAAATGATAACAAGACAACACGATTACATTAATCCTACAACAGATGGAAATCTCAGCTGGCGAAGTGAAAGTGCATGCCCATCAGAAGAGGCATTGCAAAATTGGCAGAATAGAATGTACGAAGTCTCCACATGGAGGTGTTCCAGATTGACTAGAACAGTTCAGTAGATTGGCACAGAAGTAAGTAATATCCCAACATTTGATGGCTTGAATCATTTAGAGACATTTCTAGCTGAATTTGAGAAAATTGTACCAATACAACAGAGGATGTTGGCATTGGATGAAGCCTTCAAAGCCACACCATATAGATGGTGGGGATCACATAAGAGGAACATCATGGAGTGGGTGCAATGTCACACCTTATTGATAGTGCACTTTTCAGACCAAGAAGAATGATGCAAAGTTCGATACACAGGCTAGAGTTGTCCTAAGGACCACATGCGAAGTTGTGCGGAGGCCTGGAGAAACATTCCTAAATAATAGTGGGTGCATAACTTCATTAACACCTTGGATACTACGCCTATCAACTAGTATGTTCAAGAAGAATTGTGCCTCATCACTATAGACTAGTATGGAATGACTCAGAACTTTATAGCTATGTTTTTATTTGAGAGTCAGTACCCTATAGTAGATCAGGATTTACAAATTGTAAGAAAAAATATCTTTGTGGAGGCACCTAACCTCCCTTTGGAGAAAGAATAAGATGAATGGACTGTGCCTCTTCAACAGTTATAGGATTGCTACAATATTAATGCTGATGAGGATGATGACCCTAGAGATGTAAACATAGCAGAAACTAAAGGTCACAGAGACATAGAAGGAACATGGATTGAACTACCTTTTATTGGACAAACCATTAAAATTAAGAAGGTTAATATTGGGACATAGAAAACACCTAAATTAGCAAATGTTGGAGACTATTGGGATGATGCTACTATTAGCAAGATCACAGAGCTATTGTATGAATATCAGGACTTGTTTCCAACCAAGTTCATAGACATGAAGGGCATTAAAGGGCCCATGGGAGAAATGAATATCCCCTTGAGAGAAGATGCAAGACCTATCAAGAAGAAACCTTACAGACTAAATCCCAAGTACAAGAAGAAGTTTAATATTGAATTGGATAGAATGTTGGAAGAATGAATCATAGAACCTATTGAATAATCTGAATCGATCAACCCTATGGTTGTCCAAGATAAGAAGTGAGGAGAAATCAGAATTTGTGTAGATTTAAGGAAACTAAATGATGCATGCCTACATGACTCCTTTCCTACACCCTTTACTGATGAATTTCTAGATAATGTAGGAGGACATGAGGTTTACTCATTCACAGATGGATTTTCCAGGTTATCACCGGATCATAATCACTAAGGAAGATTGACATGAGACCACATTTGCAATAGAATGGGGTTCTTTTCAATACATTGTGATGCCTTTTGGCTTAAAGAATGCACCAACCATATTTTCCAGGGTGGTGGTAAAATCATTTAAGAACTTATTACACAAGTTATTGGAAGAATATTTTGATGATTGGACCATCATTAGCCTACTGAAAAATCACATTGAATGTTTGATATTGATGTTAGATAAATGCAGGCAATGTCAGATTGCCCTAAATTTGAAAAAATGCATTTTATTTTCACCCTTTGGAGTGTTGCTCCAGCACATTGTGTGTAAGCAGGGGTTGTTGGTGGATCCTTCCAAGATTTCCATCATTGTTTATCTACCTCCTCCTACTTCCATTAGACAGTTGTGCACTGTATTGGGGAAAATTGGATACTATAGAAAATTCATTAAGGGTTATGCACATGTAATAGCACCCATGGAGAAGCTATTAAAGAAAGATAACAAGTTCCAATTGACATAAAATTGTTAGCAGATCTTTGACAGACTAAATCATAAAATGGTTACTACGCTAATCTTGGTTTTTCCAGACTGGAGTAAGGAATTCAATGTTCATGTCGATGTTTCATCCATGGCATTAGGAGTAGTTTTAGCACCATCGGGTGTAGGAGACATTGACCAGCCCATAGCCTTTTCTAGCACGAAACTTTCTACAGCTGAAAGGAACTACACTATGAATGAACGAGAAGGATTAGCTATGGTATATGCGTTGCAGAAGTTTAGACATTATTTACTGGGAGGACATTTTAATATGTTCATTGATCACTCTGAATTAAAGAAATTAGTAAACAAGTGTTGGGGGGAGGAATATGTAGATGGCTACTACTATTCCAAGAGTATGACTTTGAGATTTTGGTAAAGCTAGGAAGAATGAATAAAGGACCTGATCACTTATCTAGGTTGGAACATGGAGAGTAACCCATTATCCTGGAGGATACACTACTAGATGAACAATTGTTGGCCATCAGAAAAGTCGATGATCACTTCGTCGAGATAGTTCATTTCCTGCCCACAGGAATGGAACCTCGCGAGTATACAACCATTCAAAAGAAAAAGTTGGTAGTCCGCGCTGACGACTTTCAACTTATATATGGACAGTTGTATAAGATGGGACCATATGAGATCTTGAGGAGATGCGTTATGGAGGCAGAAATGCCATTGATTCTTGTAGAAGCACATGAATGCATCGCAGGAGGACACTATGCAGGGAAAGAAACAATGCAAAAGGTTCTCAGAGCTAGCCTCTGATGGCCTACTTTACATAAGGATGATAAGGAATACTACAGAGCCTGCGATGTATGTCAAAGAGTAGAAAAGCCTTCTCGAAGGGACGAGATTCCTTTAGCACTGCAATTAAAATTACAAGTATTTGAGAAATGTGCTATTGACTTTGTGGGACCTATTAACCCACCAGGAAAGAGCATAGGAGAGAGATACATTATCACTGCTACAAAGTATTTGACCAGATGGGAAGAAGTAAGAGTCGTTAAGGACTGTAGTGTAGCCACAGCTACACAGTTCATCTTTGAGGATATTATAACCAGATTTGGATTCCCAAAGATCCTCATGAGTGACCAAGGCACACCTTTCATCAAAAAAACTATTGAATCCTTGACTCAGGAGTTCTAAGTTCACCATCAGAAGAGCACACCATACCACCCACAGGCTAGTGACACAATCAAAACTTTCAATAATATCTCAGAGACAACGCTGACTAAGATTTGTAGTGTCAATAGAGATGATTGGGATTTAAGAATTCCAACAGTATTATGGGCTTAAAGAACTACTTGCAAGAATATGACAATACAAACTCCCTTTAAATTAGTATATGGATTGCAAGAAGTGGTACCTATGGAATACTTGGTTCCTAGTTTAATAATTGCAGCATTCACAGGTATGGATGACACTGGCATTGTTCAAGATAGGCTTGCGTAGTTGCTAGAGTTAGAAGAAGATATGTTTATTAGATGATTTGATCAGCAGGTACAGAAAGAAAGAGAAAAGGCTTACCATGACAAAAATATCAAGAGGAAGGCATTCAAGCAAGGATATTTAGTATTGTTATATGAAAACAAGTTCATGAAGCATCCAGGAAAGTTCAAGACACATTGGCTTGGGCTGTTTGAGGTTTCTTATGTCACAGAAGGAGGAGTTGCGCATTTGAAGACCCTTAATGGAGAATGGAAAGAAGGTTTGGTAAAGGGGAGCCGTTTGAAATTGTATTATGACAACCAGTAGCCTCACAACTCTTAGTAAAATCAAAATAAGAAGGTTCTAGGTACCAAGTGTAGTTGAAACTAGGTATGAGACATAGAAAAGAAAGTATGCACACGATAGGGAAGGCCAGAGTAGAAAGCACAGGCTGCTTCACGCATCCTGCAGTCGAAGTGATACAGAAGGTTTAGTCTTACAGTGACTTGGTATGAGTCACATGTGAGTGTTGGGGGCCTCTTGGCCCTTGGTTATTTAAGAAAGTGCAGACTAAGGAAGAAAGGTGAAGTAGGAACTACGCGGAAGGCACATAAACCGAGGAAGGTTTGAAGTGGTTAAAGAAGCAGAAAAGAAGGAGCAACGTAAAGGAAAAGCTAGTTGTTGGAAGAGAAGATCAAGGAACATAAAGAAATAAGGAATATGGAACGTGGACAACTTAGCATGCATAAAAAGACATCAACGAGTTCTTTGGAGAACCTTGCAGAAAAGAAGGAAGGACAGGTTGGCGAAGCCCTTAAAACATGGGTCAAGTGGACCTAGGGTTTTGGATCTAGGGTTTTGACACCTAGAATTTGGTCATGTAATGTATAAATAGAGGTCTAGAAGACCTGGGAGGGTTGGTTCTAAGTTGGTTCTAGTTCGTATGTTGATTATTGTTAATTACTATTGTTGAGAGAAATATTGAGTCTGTATTGCAAGATATTCAATTGGGTGCGAAGATCAACCCTGATGCTGGGTGCACAAGGAGGGAAGAGAAAGAGAGAAATATTTGCAACTAAGTGCATAGATAGAACTGTATGTTTTCATCTAATATATCAAGAACAACATTTTTTTGGACCTAGTCCTAGGGAGAGGGTGAAACACATATATCTTGTTGTTCTTTGTGGTTTATGTTCTGTTATTTTCCATCTATTATAATGTTGTTGCATTGTTGTGTTAGATCAGAGATATA
The DNA here is from genome assembly GCA_009831015.1 of Picea engelmannii. Lineage (NCBI taxonomy): Eukaryota > Viridiplantae > Streptophyta > Pinopsida > Pinales > Pinaceae > Picea > Picea engelmannii. The sequence goes on from ML781265.1 coordinate 528,581, forward strand.
AATTTTGATGTAAGCTTAAGAGTGGTAAAGAATAACTAGATTGTTGTGTGTTGTTGTCCTAGATTCACTTTGCATTTCCTCTAGTTGTAGACACCTGTGTCTTGCAACCTCCTATTGCTACTTCGGGTGAGAATGCATCTACTTCGCAGGTGTTTCCGAAAGGGACAATAGTTAGGGCTTGTTGGTGTGCTGTAAGAGTTGAAACCTAGGTCTTCCCTTGTGCCAACACCCCTCTATGATACGCCTAGTAAGGACGTATTGAAATGGATTGACATCAACAACCACAGTATTTTTGCAAAGCAATACATAGTGTTGTAATCATTGAATTGCATGAAATGTAGCCAAAGTTAGCTTCTCGGCATGAGAATACTTGAGTTCAGGGCTGACTAAGTTTCAACTAAGATAATAAATGACGTGCTCACATAGCTCATCATCCTCCTGAACTAAAACCATACCAATCGGCCCTTCAAAAGCGGCGATATAAAGAAAGTAATCCCTACTGTAGTCTGGAGGTTTCAGTAGAGGTGTTGATACAAAGGATTTCTTCAGAGCATTGAAGGATTCCTGGGCTCACTCATCCCAAATAAAAGGAGTGTCCTCCTTAAAGAGACGCATGAAACCCTTAGTAATATTGGCATAGTTTACTATAAACTGACGTAAAAATTTAGCTTTCCTCTATAAACCTTGAAGCTGACGAATAGTGTGTGGGGGATGAACTCGAAGTATTGCCTTGACCTTTAAAGAATCCACCATGATCCCAGTCTCAGAGACTAATAATCCTAGAAGACGACCTAACCTAATGCAAAACATGCATTTATGAGGGTTCAAACGAATGCGGTAATAGCAAAATATTTCAAAAAATAGTTGAAGGTGGGTAGAGTGATCCAGTCTCTTGTGGGAGTGAGCAGTGAGATCAT
>ML781265.1:540631-560601 GCA_009831015.1 Picea engelmannii
AGTTGGAGGACAAAAGAAGAGGAGGAGCCCAGGATCAGGATCGAGGAACGGTGGCCGATCTCAGAAATCATTGTAAGTTGATTCATATTGAGATTAATGAAAAAAATATACTTTTCCCATCCCGAATACATGAGTCTCATCTATGCTATTTGATTTATGTTTTATCTCTAACCCCCTAGTAGATCAGTAGCATGAATGCATAGTTTTGTCTTGATTGCAGGAAGCTTTGTGGAAGGAGCAGCAGCAGCAAGGGGATAACAACTCAACGGAGGATCTACTTCAACCGTCGATAAAAAGGTTAGTTCATTCTTCTCGTGTTTGCCTGAGAAAAGGGGTTGAGATTTTGGGTAGAAGATTAAAAGTTAAATCTTAAGGGTCATGATCTGCGTATAAGCTTAGAGCCCTAGCTTATTAGTCCGTAGGGTAGAATACCCCACAACAATCATCCCATGGCCTGTTAGAACCATTCATGGCCTCTCTGATTGTTTCATCCGAGGGTAAAGTATCATCGAGGTAGTCATGTGAGAAAGATGATGAAGTGGCCCATATGGGCTTAAGAATAGTGTTGGGAGAAGGCCAACTTTGAGGGAAAGGCATGACGTGGGAGGAGAATGTGCATGCAGAAACATCAACATGTGTAAAACATACGTGCATGTATAAGAGGAAGGCATGTGAGACACACATGCAAGAAGACCTAGATAGGATAGGGTTAGGGTTTCGGTAAGAGAATGTAATGGCTGGTAAGGAAAAAATAGCCATAAATAGGTACCTAGGATGTCTAGGTAAGGGGCTCGGAGTTGGTTGGATGCTAGCATGTTCGAACATTGTTAGTAGTTGTTACTATTTAATGCAGTTGTAATTCCGATCTATTTTTTTAAGTTGTTGAGTTGGGGAGAGGGATTAAGGTAGATATTCAAGGTTAGATCGTAGGATGAGGAGCCTGGTGCGATCTAGTTCACCTCATTGTAAGATCTTGACCTGTTTTGAGGAAGAGTTGTAATGCGCGTGGTGCTATAGGTTTGAATCAAAGATAATAAAAGAGTAGAATAGCCAAATCTTTGTGGACGTAGCCCAGGAGGGGTGAACCATAGTATACCTTGAATTGTGTGACTTAATGTTATGTATCTTCTTTGATGTTGATGATTATATGTTAGAAAAATGAATGAAGGAATTAGTTAGATCTGATATTTTACATGCATGAGTAAGAATGACAGTGTAATAAATCTATATGTATGAACTAGTGAATGATTAAAGGTCACCAAGGTTAATCTCATATCCCCATTCATTTCCAGGCTGCAAGAATCTGAGCATTATAGCCACCCATAAGACTATCTCAGGTGAGACTATGTAGTACATCTTGCACGCTGCATTTCCTTCTGGTTTACTAGGATGAACAATAGTTTTAGAGGGATTTTGTTGGAAGCTTGTTCAAATCTGAACCTGGGTTAACTTATGACATTAAAGTAAGATCAAAGTAGATAAAGTAATAACCAAGAAATGGTTTTGTTGCCGGTTGGAATAGAAAGGGATTGAGTGAAGGATATATGTTGAAGAGTTGTAAAGATTTGATGACATAATGTTAAAAGAATGAGAATATAAAAGGTGATGTTGAGACCGTGGAACCCAATAAAGGCAGATATCTAGAGCTGGTTGAAAAAAGAAGAGTTGGAATTTGGGCAGAAAGATTAAAAAAACCTGAAGTTAACACCACACAAATATTTGGACAAATACGTATTTAATGACTTACATGAAGTATTTTTCTATGATTTCCCACATGTGTTGCAAGAGTGGATATTGAGGTTGAAATCCAACCACCCTACAAATCAGATTAGACAACTGGAATCCTTCTGAGATCGCACAGTTACAACAAGTTGACAATAATTTTATTCATGCAATAGATTTCTGGTTAGACAACATTGTTGCAGGATTTATCACATAATTTGCAGTAGACACTACAAAGTATTACAATGCAGTAGATCAGGAGTTCCTGAAAGGACCTCGAGGTAGGTATATTAGATTGTTGTACACTTCCATCAACATGTTACTGTATAACAAAGGTTTAATGAGAATGGCCTCAGACAACTAAAATTCCCCACGTGCATGGGGGAAGTGGGGAAGCACTGACAAGAGATAGAGAAATGGAGGAAGAGATGGATAAATGAAATAAGGAGGAGGCCTTGGATCCAATCATGATGGAGGAATACCAGATAAAGCAGATCATGGAAACAACTGGAAGAATGCGCAGTGGCGTACCCTGCCAATATAAGATAAACAATAAGAAGAGAGCCATAGCTGCAAGGGAAGGCTTGGAAAGTGATGAAGAAGAGGTAGAGGATCTTCAGGCTATGGAGTATAATGAGGAAATCATGCACGCAACATATGAAAGGAAGACAAGAGGTACAAGAGAAGAAACTGGAGGAAAAACTACTATCCATATCAATGTCATTGTGTAACCCATACACCCATGTGCAACTAATACACTAGACAAATGAAATTCAGTGGAAGAAATGCAACAGGAAGTACATCTACATAGGGATCAATGCCTAGGGGAGCCAGTTAATGAAGCATTAGTCAAGGATGTACACCACACAGAGGTAGTAGTTCATCATTCAAGATGGCATAAAATGATCCCACCATTAGTTTACCAGAATTCAAGGGAGAGTCGTCGAAGGACCCTGAGAAGCACTTGTTCATATTTGAAAATATATGGGAAACAAAACAAATCACATATGAGGACACTAAACTTGCACAGTTATCCATCATTCTAAGAGACTGTACACTATACTGGTACATGAGCTTAGCTGCAAACATTCCACCAGGAACAACCAGAACGATTGTGGATATCAAGAAGTTGCTCATAAATGAATTCTAAAAGCCTATCTCATAGGATCAATACATGAATGAGATGATAGAGATCAAGCAGAAACCAAGAGAATCTTTCTGGGAGATAGACTAGAGATTCAAACGATTGAAGGGAAAGCTGAAGTATGTCATGACAGATATGCAACATAGGAATCTTTTTGTCAATTCATTGCTACCACATTTGAAATACCCCTTAAGACAACAAAAGTTTCAGACCCGGGTAGAGGCTCTGCAGGAAGCCTTGCAACTAGAAGAGAACCAATATCAAAAAACAGATCTAGCAATAGAGGAGATCAAGGAAGACCTGAAGAATATAACATTTCAATTAAATGAGAATATGGGTAAGGAAAAAAGAGAAGATGTTTGGTATACCACATGTAGGATAGAAGGACACCACAAGAATGAATGCCCAACATTCGCACAGTACATGGAAATGAGACTGCCAAACCCTTTTTCATCAAGAGGACTATGGTGTGAGATTTGTAAGACACAAGGGTATGATCCATATCACTGCCCAATGATGCAGAAATACCAGACAGTGCCTAAGAGTTCATATTGAAACTTTTGCAAGTTAGTAGGCCATGATGACAAATATTGTAGGACAGTGGAGCTGATGAGGGAAAGAACATCGGACACATATAGGGTGCAAGAAGAAATGATGTCAAGGCAAGTTGCACCACAATTCAACCAAGTACCGACCCCATATAAAACTGCACCACAACAATATAACATTGTGTAGCCACAGTACAATACCACACAACCATATTATAATCCCACACAATATAACCATGTTCTACAGTACAACGCATCGTGAGGATATTGTGCTAGCTACAGAGGTGGAGGAAGAGGTCAAGGAGGCTTTGGAAGAGGCACGAGATTAGTGGTATGCCATAAATTTAAACAACCAGGAAACTATGCAAGGGAATTTCCACTTCCACCCGTGACATGTATGTAATTTCATGCATCCGATCATGACACAAAAGACTATCCAACACTACTGGGAAAGATCTAGGAAAAGAAAAATCAAAACAATCAGAATTTTCAATGGATTTCTGCAGAAGCACGGGATGATGGAATAAATATCAACATAGTTACGCACGGAGGAGCTAAGACGGGAGATGGCACAGTAAGACAAGATCCAACACAACACCAATGGGTAAATAAAAATGTTGAACCACAGAAGCAGTTTGATGCACAAAATGAAAAGGAAATATTCAAGAAAGACAAAAAATGATTCTTGAAGATGGACATTGTATCCACATCAAACACACAATATACTCAAGATGTATCAACGTATGAGATGCCTTCATCACTGGGTCATACTAATGAAGCACAACCTATAGGACAAGTAATTACCATAAAGGATTTTATGAAATCCTATGTTAAACTAATAATTGATCCATCATCTATTAGCGTGTTACAAAATATCGTAGAAATATGTAGCATATAAGTAGAGGGAAAGCTCGACCAGAAAATAGTTAATCATTTTCATACGAGGAGGACAGCAAGCAGATAATTCATATTGAACACCAACATTGGATATTTCAACATGGGAGATATCATACTAGATTTAGGCTCCGAAGTGAATGTACTACCCAAGAAGACATGGCAATGTATGGGAGAGCCCACATTAGGATATTCACTTGTTCAACTAAAACTAGCAAATCAACACAGGGTTCTTCCAATTGGAACGTTAAAGGGTGTGACAGTAGATCTAAATGGAGTGTTCACTAAAGATGATTTCGAAGTGATATAAATTGTGGATGGTACAACACCTTATCCAGCGTTGCTTGGCTTGGATTGGGTGTTTGATAATCAAGCCATAATCAATCTAAAGATGAGTAATATGACTTTTGATTCAAGCGAGTACAGAGTCATTGTGCAATTGGATCCATCAGAAGGAGAAAAGTTTGTAGAATCCACTTGTTTAGACCTGGAGGAAATTAACCATTTATATAGAACCACCAAGCGAGAAGAATATTATGTTAATCCAACTGCAGATGGGGTACTCAGTTGGAAAAGCATCATATCATGCACGTCAAACTCAGATACAGGGTTGGAGAATTGGCATCAGAGATTACATGAAGTCTCCACAGGAAGGTGAACAAGAATAGTCTGTGCAGTAAGATGGGTGGGTATAGAGATAAGAGAACCTCCCAACTTTCATGGGGTGAATAACCTAGAGGAATTCTTCACAAGATATGAATATGAAGTGTTATAAAATTAGAGGCTCTTAGCTCTGGACATAACACTCAAAGAAACAACTTCATGATGATGGTGTGCACACAAAGAGACAATCAAGGACTGGTACCAATGTAGGCGATTACTGCGCATCACATTTGGCATAGAACATGGAAGAAAACAACTCCAGGGATATGGTGGATAGGGGACACTAGTAGAACACTTGGATAAGTGTAGAACACTATGGAAAATGACACCACCAGAAGAATGGCCTCATCATTTTATTCACACACTGGAAGGGATTCCAACAAATTGGTATATAGACCAGGAACTATGCAGAGGCACTACATAATGGACATTGTTACAGACAAATTTTATAGTCTCTTTCTCATTTGAACATGATAACCCCAACATAGATTCAACACTCAAAAAAATCAGAGGGGTGATATTCATTAAAGAACCAGAAGTTGAACTTATGAAAAAATATCAACAACAAAACAGACAGACAATGAAAGAACTAATGTCATGCTACCATGTGAAGGAAGAAGCACCAAATGAATATGACTCACACAACATTCAGATTATAGAAGTTGAAGGTGAAATAGGGGTGGAAGGTCCAACTTTGTAATTAGAAGTGTTTGTTGTGCTAATCAAGGTGAAGAAAGTCAACATTGGGACAACTGATAATCCAAAAATGGATAGCATTGGAGATTACTCGGATGAGAAAACAATAGAAACAATAAAAGAGTTACTGTGTGAGTACAATGACCTGTTGTTGACCCTTGACCAAGTTTTGAGGGATCTGGTCAAATTTGACCTATTTTCGGACTTCGACAACCTATCGAAGAAGGATTGCAAGACGAAGCAGAGATCACGGATGTCGACCCCCTTTTTGGGTCCTTTTTGGGTTTTTTGGAATATGTAACGGGCATGGGATGTCGGCCCATGGGTTTACCCATGTTTAGGCCTATTTTTTAATGTATATATAGATGTCTAGGAAATATAGAGAGAGATAGATGATCTATGTGATGTAAGGCTAATAATCTAAGTTCTAAGTGCAAGTATGGGTTGTATATGCTCTTTGCATATTGTGAGAGACTTGCAGAGCTAGGTGCAAGGTATTGTAACAGACACTAAAGTGATTTGTGTTGTAATGCAAGGAAGAAGGATCAGGCGAGGTGCACAAATCTCCTGTCTTAGGAGAAGTAGGGTTTTTAGGCTCTGTTCTTGTAACCAATTGATTGAAGACAATAAAGAAGAAGAGTTGGTGGACGTAACCACGGGGTGGAGGTGAACCATGTAAACACTATGTTGTTTCGCTTTGTGCTTGTCTTGATGTGTTTATAAATTCCCTTGCTAAGTGCTTTGATAGAGATACGTAAATCTGTTGATGCTTTGTGCTAATGATGTGTAAGAATGTTAGATCTGACCTATATGAAGGTGCCTAGTGCTTGATCTGCTAGATATAACCTTCTTGTTTATGATAAAGTGCTTAAATACAGATCAGATCTGAGTGAATGATGCAATGTTGTGTTCTATCCACGCAATAGTTATTGGTTGAATATTGATGAAATATTGATGCTAAAGTGATCTGTTAAGTATTATAATCACATATCTGTGTCCCAGATAAGGTTGCAGACACTTGAGTCCTACAACCACCCCTGCCTCTACCTCAGGTGAGACTTCATTTGCTTCGCAGGTGTTGCCGAAAGGGATGGTATTTAGGCTTTTTTTGGTGTGTTGTTGTAGCGTTGAACCCTAGGTCTTCCCCTATGCCAACAAATGGTTCCATTGTCAAGACCTGAAACTGTGAATGCTGGGAACTGAAGAGAAGTTCTATGTGTAGTTCTACTGCTAAAGTGCGCAGTATCAAACCTGAAACTGTGATTGTTGGGAACTGAGAAAGAAGAAGCTTTGTGCAAAGATTCAACCTGAGATTGTGAAATCTCTGTGCGTAGATCTGTTGTCCAAGTACGCAACATTATACTTGACCTGAGGAACTTTGTGCCAAGAAAAGAGTTCAGATCTGAAGAAAAGAGGCAATATCTATAAGCTTTGTGCTCTGATACAGGTAAGAATAATGAAAAATTATATATCTAAAGGCTTTGTGCTTTGTAGAAGTAAGATTAGTGGAAATTTTTGTTTCAAAAGTATGAATCTAGGTATGTTTGATAGACTGTATCCTAGCTTGAAAACTAGGGTATTAATAGATGAAAGAATATTTGATATGAATAGATATGATATGAATAGTGAAAGATATGTTATACCTATGCATAGAAAGAATGTTTGGATTAACAAATGGATGTAGGATCCTAGAAATAATTTTTTGCAGGTTAGCTCCTATGAGCCTAGTGCGTAGTAAAGGAAAGGTTGCAGATCATTTAAATGAAAGAGAGGATTAACCCTCTGTTACAGTTGTAGAAGACCGAGACATCTTGATAAGGAATTCCTTGGGAAAAGACCTAGTTGTCTTTGTTGTAAATCTCTGGACCATAAAGTATTGGATTGTCCTAAAATGATTTCTAAGATTGAAGGAATGAACATGAGACATGAAAACCCTAAGGCAGATCTAGAAATGGCAGAACCCCAGAAGGAATCAGAGAAAGTATTGCTACAGATAAACGAAACCCTCAATGACCACCGACATGTCAGATTATCGGAGATCTTCAAAGAAAAAGAATGTCTTGAAGAAAGAATAGGAGACTTCGATGTTGACTATGTTCTAGATGAGGAAACACAAGTGAATATTATGACAGAAAGAACTTGGGAACTTTTAGGAAATCCTACTATGATTCCTTCATTAGGAGGAATAGGGTTATTTAGAGGAAATATGATAAACCTATGTGGAAGTCTCGCTCAGATACCTATGTCTGCCAATGGAACTTCGACAGAAGAAGATTTTGAGATTATTAAATTTATCAAGGATAGCTCCCCATTTACCATTTTATTGGGAAAATCTTGGATTGATAGAGATTGAGCCAGACGAAAGGAAGAAGAAGAATTTTTGGAGCAGAAGAAGAAAGAATTAAAAGATTTCATGACTAGAAGGATCTCACACTTGATCGAAAAACAACAGAATAGATCGAAGTTATTTAACACTAGAGACCCGGATGTCGAAGTTGCAAGAACACTATAGGATCCACATAAGATTGAAGTACCTATCCCAGACAAAGAAGAAGTATTATCCGAGAACCCTAGGGAACAATCTCAACAACGCAAAGTGACTAGGTCAAAAGAAGACAAAAATCAGAATGGAAAAAGGAATACCGAGCCAAAGCTCACTAGAAAGAAGGATAGAAATTTAAGTAAGAAGAGAGCCAAGATCGATAAGTTGTAGAAGGCTCTAGAGGGAACCTCGCAGAAGGAAAAATTGCAAAATTGGAGCTTTTCCAGGATATTAGAACAACGACACATGGCACTTCGCCATGGCAGAAAAATATAGTTGTTGGGCACATTATAATTGTTAGATCAATGCGCTAAACAGATGGAAAGCCATTTATGGCTAGCTATCTTGCCATCTGACCATTGGGACCACGCCATAATGGACATAACTGAGTTAATGAAGGCCTCATACCCATTGCAAGAAACCTGTTGTCAAGTTACCTATTTATCCCACCGTGCCATGCACCGAGAACACTTTTTCCAATTGAGAATTTGATCCCATAGACTAAGTTGAGTTTATATAGTGATCATCGTGCTTCTGCTGTCTATCTCATTACTGTGTCTAAGCTACCCCCCAAACCTGATATTATTAACCCCGAGCATGTATGTCATATGAGTTGAGTGCTGTAGAAAAAGTTGTTGAGGAATTTTTGATCGACCTCATGAATGAAAAAGTCATGTCGATGTCTATAGGTATACAAGCATCATCTACGAGAGGACTGCCAATCTCTCCATCCACTGCTCGTGGAGCAAGACCATCTCGGTCGTCCAATGAGAAGTGAACTAAGCACAGGGATGACTTAGAGAATTCTAAATTGATCCCAACTATCTTACCCACCTATATACTACCTTTAAGAAGTGTTGTAAACCGCGACAACGTATCTAGATATTTCAAATACGCCTTGGTCACTGCGTACCTCCTGAAGGGGATACACGCAGTGCGAGCAGACCAATATAAGATCTTAGTGTTGAAGTTTAGTGACTTCAACCTCGAAGATCACAAAGTCTAAAACATTTTATCTCCACATAAGTATTTGACTAGAACAAAAGGGGAAAACTCAAAGGTAATTCCCCAAGCATGGACCCATAACCTTGCCCAGTCCACCCTACTCAATGTCACGAAAATTCCCCACTTCGAAAGACACCAAGAGGTGATTGCATGTGTCAGGATGTTGTTGTCTTGTTACCATGGTGGATATTTGTTGCTAAACCGTCGTATCACAGTTGATATGACCTTGATAAATCGGATCATAGGTTTGAGTATGGAAGGACCCGACCCACAGGATTTCTATCTTGGAAAATCCATGGACCGTGCTCTCACACAAAGGATCAAGGAAACTTATGGTGATGTCAAGAAGGGCACACGAGGATACAAGGTATCCTCTATTCAGAATGGCACAGTGCGCCTCACATGGAAATTGATTGTAGGGAAGTTAGTATGCAAGAACTGACCCACCCAAGTGACTGGTTTTGTAGTTGACCTTGCAGGGAAGTGCGTAGAAGGTCTTCATATGAACTAGGCAAAGTACCTAGTGAACCAATTAGAACTCAACTACAGAGAATCCCAGGATCAAGGATATGAATTCCATTTTAGCTGGATCTTGATCCTGATCACTTTCATTTCCTGGGAGATGCTGAAAGGTGCGACCTTCCCAGACATCGAGCCTTTCGATCCATTGGCTGCGAAGTTTAGCACATTGTGGTACTCAAGTGACATGAATAATAAATGGCAGTCAAATGTTGTGTTCCATACATACTACAATCAGCTGAAGATAGCCATACAGTCCGAGCCTCACATGACATCGAACATTATACATTGATTCAGGCCTTTGATGAAGTTCAACGCTGATCAACATTTCATTTATATCACATCTCGAGCTGATGAGCACAAGAAACAAATCCAATCCTACTATAAGATGACGAAGGAGGAATTAAAGGAGATTACTAAGGAATGGTTCGCTGACCTCCTTATTCTATATGACCCTGTGGAGATATCCGACATCAACAGCCGAGAAGCTGTGCAAGATACACCCGGACCTAGAAAAAAAAAAGGACTAACGAAGTACAAGATTTAAGTAGTGCCTTGGTGAAGACTTCTTCCATGTCACCAGAGCAAGGAGGTGATGGAGAAGAGATAGATGGAATAGAAGCTGAACAAAGGAAAGGTGAAGTAACACCACCTAGAGATGAGGAGGACCCCTCGAAGAAAAGGAAGGTTTCCCCCCTGAAACCTTCCTCCTGGAAGAGATCAAAAGCCACTATAACTAATATGCAGAACATCCTCACCTCTGATGATTTCAACTTCATCATAGAAGCCCTAAACAATTCTTCGCTGGAGATAGCAGAGAAGCAAGAAGTTAAGAAAGAGGATATGTACAATAGAATTGAGGTCGAAATCCAAGGGGTGTAGCAGGCACTACAGTCCAGTCGCACAGTCTCCACTATGCCTCTGCCACTAGGAACAACAAAACTGGGAGATGAGCCAGCCCAACTCCACTGACTCGTTGATACAGTCGAAGCTTTCCTTCGACGATCACAAGAGGAAACAATGCAAGACACCCAGGCTTTGGTACAAGTATAGGGAGTACTTGTAGAACAACGTCGATCTGTCAAATAGGGAAAGAGTGCTCTCTAAGTGAAGTTTGATGAAGAAAAGGCATAGCTGTAGCAAGGCAAGGAACAGTTTCTCATTGAGCAACTCAGAGTGAAGGAAGCGGCCACTAGAGCACTGTGCTTTGTGACTGTCATAGAAGTAAAGGCAGAGAATCAAGTCACGAAGAAAGTAGCACAACTTGAAGAAGTGATCTAGCAGCTGCAGCAACGTGTCATAGACCTAGAACTACGCACTGTGCCCGAGACCCCACATGAAGTAAAGGACCAAAGAGAAGAAACTTCCAGGAGAACAGTTGAAAGGATAAAGGCCCTTACCTTAGAAAGAAATAAATTCCTTGATCGCAGTGCAAAAACATATGAGAAACTTACCAAGAACCCAAAGTTGTAGGCACTGGATTTGCAACTCTAAGAAGCGAAGAAACACGCAGAAACACTACAGGCACAACTGAAAGCCTTCACAGCTGTGGAGAGAATGAAGAGATATAAAGAGCAACGAACCTCCTAGCAGCATATCCATGCTATCCAAATCAGAGTTATGGAAGTAACTCAGAGACTCCGACCTGTACAAGACAAGGCTTACCAATTGTTCTTAAAGGTCGAGAGACAGGGAGAAGAACTGGAGTAGGTTAGCACCGCAGTAGAACAACGCCTGGAAGGACCTATGAATGATGCAGTCATTCAAGAGTTTGTTGAACAAGAGCTTGTAGCACAACAACAATTCGAAGTCATTCAAGCCAAGCTCGAAGCATTCGAAGCAGAACTTCCTACATCAAAGTGACTCGGGAAAAGTCACAGGTGAGTGTTGGGGGCATGTTGGCCCTTGACCAAGTTTTGAGGGATCTGGTCAAGTTTGACCTATTTTTGGACTTCGACATCATGTCAAAGGAGGAGCACAAGACGAAGAGGAGATCACAGATCTCAACCCCTTTTTTTGGTCCTTTTTGGGTTTTTGTGATTATGTAACGAGCATGGGATATTGGCCCATGGGTTTACCCACATTTAGGCCTATTTTGTAATGTGTATATAGATGTCTAGGCAATATATATAGAGAGAGACATGATCTATGTGATGTATGGTTGATAAGCTAATTGCTAAGTGAAATTATTGGTTGTAGATGCTCTGTGCATATTGTGAGAGACTTGCAGAGCTAGGTGCAAGGTATTGTAATAGGCAGTGAAGTGCTTTATGTTGTAATGCAAGGAAGGAGGATCTAGCAAGGTGTGTAGATCTCCTGTCCTGGGCGAAGTAGGTTTTTGAGGCTCTGTGCTTGTAACCAATTGATTTAGGACAATAAAGAGAAGATTTGGTTGACGTAACCTCGGGGTGGGGGTGAACCATGTAAACACTGTGTTGTTCCGCTTTTTGCTTGTCTTGATGTGTTTATAACTTCTCTTGTTAAGTGCTTTGATAGAGATAGGTAAATCTGTAGATGCTTTGTGCTAATTATGTGTAACAATGTTAGTTTTTACCTATATGAAGGTGCCTAGTGCTTGATCTGCTAGATATAACCTGCTTGTTTATGATAAAGTTCTTAAATACATCAGATCTGAGTGAATGATGTGATTCTCTATTCTATCCGTGCAATAGTTATTGGTTGAATATTGATGAACTGTTGATGCTAAAGTGATTTGTTAAGTATTATAATCATAGATCTGTGTCCCAGCTATGGTTGCAGACACTTGAGTCCTACAACCACCCCTGCCTCTACCTCGAGTGAGACTTCATCTGCTTCGCAAGTGTTGCCGAAAGGGCCGATAGTTAGGGTTTTGTTGGTGTGTTGTTGTAGCATTTAACCCTGTGCCAACACCTATTCCCAACAACCTTTACATAGATGAAAGGAATATCAGGAGAGATAGGAGAGATGAATATACCTCTCAAATTTGAGGCTAGATCAGTCATAAAATGACCATATAAACTGAACCCAATATATAAGAAAAAAGTAAAAGAAGAAATTGAAAGAATGTTGGAGGTTAGAATCATAGAACCAGTGGAGGAATTTGAATGGGTAAGCCCTATGGTAGTTCATGAGAAGAATCAGGGAGGGATAAGTATATGTGTCGACCTGCGGAAGTTGAATGATTCTTTCCTACATGACCCTTTCCCTACCCCTTTCACAAATGAGGTATTAGAGAATGTAGGAGGCCAGGAAGCATACTCATTCACAAATGGATTCTTAGGCTACCATCATATCAATATAGCCCCAAAAGAGAGGTACAAGACCACTTTTTCCACATAATGGGGGTCCTATCATTACACAGTCATGCCTTTTGGACTAAAAAATGCACCAACAATATTCTCAAGAGTAGTGATAGTCGCATTCAAAGAATTCATCCACCAGTTTTTAGAGGTATATCTAGATGATTGGACAGTCTAAAGTCTGTTGAAATGCCCTGTAGAGGTGTTGGCCCTTGACCAATTTTTGAGGATCCTTGGGCATGTATGACCTATTTTGGGACTTTGAAAGGATGTCAAAGGTGGAGCGCAAGTCGAAGCAGAGATCGAGGGATCTCGACCCCTTGTTTAGGGATTTTTGGGATTATGTAATGGGTATGGGGATGTCGGCCCATGGGTTTACCCATGTTTAGGCCTCTTTTGTAATGTATAAATAGATATCTAGGTGATGTAATATAGTGGCGAATGGGTGATGCTAAGTTCTAGGTGAAAGTGTGCAATGCTAAGGCTAAGTGCAAGTAATAGTTGTAAATGATTTGTGCATACTGTGTGAGACTTGCAAGGCTAAGTGCAAGTGACTATGTAAAGGCTTTGTGCTATGACCTAGCTCGAGGAAGGAGGATCTGGAAGAGTGCGTGCAGATCTCCATTCCTATGTGGAGTAGGATCTTATGGCTCTGTGCATGTAGAATATTGACAAAAGACAATAAAGAAGAAGAAGATTTGGTGGACGTAACCCCAGGCTGGGGGTGAACCATGTATATCCTATGTTGTTATGCTTTGTGTGATGTATTGATGTGTTTATGTGTTTACTTGCTTAAGTGATTTGATATATATGAATGATAGATAGATCTGTTGATGCTTTGTTCTTAATAATATGTATGAATTCTAGATCAAAACTATGTGAATGTGCTTAGTGATTGAATATGCTAGATCTGGGTGAATATTTTGATGCTCTGTAATTAGGGTTTTATTTGCGAAGTAGATATTGTTTAAATACTGATGAAATGTAACTACTAAGTGATTTGATAGAGTATTGTGATCACATATTTGTGTCCCAGCTAAGGTTGCAGATATCTGAGTTCTGCAACCACCCTTGCCTCTACCTCAGGTGAGACTTCATCTTCTTCGCAGGTGTTGCTGAAAGGAACGGTAGTTAGGGTTTTGTTGGTGCGCTCTTGAGAATTGAAACATGGGTTTTCCCCTATGCCAACAAATGGTTCCATTGTCGGGACCTGAAACTGTGATTGCTGGGAATTGAAGTAAAGAAAAAGAGAAGCTCTGTGTGTAGATCTGTTCCCGAAGTGCGCAGTATTCGACATGAAGCTGTGATTGCTGGGAACTGATAGAAAAGATAAAGCTTCATGCATATATCTATTTCCCTAGTGTGTAGTATTATACTTGACTTGTGAAGCTCTCTGCTAAGAAGATAATTCATATCTGAAGAAATGAGGTAAGATCTTAAAGCTTTGTGCCCTGATAAAGGTAAGAACAGTGAAAAGTTTGATTGAAAAGGTAATATAAGTGTAAATTTTTGTTTCAAAAGTATGGATCTAGGTATGTTTGATAAATTTTGTCCTAGCTTGAAAAATAGGGCACAACTAGAAGAAAGAAGGTCTAATATGAGTTGAAATGATGAAAGATATGTTATTCCTATTCATAGAAAGAATGTTTGGACTAACAAATGGATGTTGGATCTTAGAAATATGTTTTTGCAGGTTAGCTACTATGACCCTAGTGCGCAGTACAAGAAAGGCTGGGGATCATTTAAAAGGAAAAGAGGATTAACCCTTTGTTATACTTGTAGAAGACTAGGCCATCTTGCTAAGGAATGCCCTGGTAGAAGACCTAGTTGTCTTTGTTGTAAAGCTATGGACCATGAAGTTTTGGATTTCCCTAGAATGATTGCTAAGGTTGAAAGAATGAATATGAGACAAGAAAACCCAGAGGAAGATCAAGAAACTAAGACCATGACAGAACCCCATAAAGAGTCAGAGGATGTATTGCTACAAATGAAAGAAACCCTGGATGATCACATAAATATCAACTTATCAGAAATATTCAAAGAAAAATAATGCATAGAAACAAGAATAGGCAACTTCGACATAGACCATGTTCTAGACGAGGAAACATAGGTGAATATTATGACATAAAGAACTTGGGAAATTTTAGGCAAGCCTATTATGATTCCTTCATTAGGAAGGATAAAATTAGTCAGAGGAAAGCTGATAATCCTATGTGGAAGACTTACCCAGATGTCTATGAGTGCTCATGGAACTCCGACAGAGGAAGAGACTGAGGTTGTTAAATTCGTTGAGAACAGTGCCCCATTTGCTATGTTATTAGGAAAACCTTGGATTGAGAGAAATCAAACCAAAAGAAAGGAAGAGGAATCCATAGAACAGAAGAAGCAAGAACTAAGAGACTTTGTGAAGAAGAGGATAACACAATTGATTGAAGAACAGGAGAATAGATCGAAGCTGTTTAGAACCAGAAAATTGGATGTCGAAGTTGAAAGAGAACAAGAAGACTCACAGAAGAACAAAGCACCTACCCCAAACAGAGAAGAAGTATTTCCCTTGAACCCTATGAAAGAATCTCAACAACACGAAGTTACTATTCCAAGAGGAGATAAGAATCATAATGGGAAGAGGAACCCAGTAACGCATATCATAGGGAAAAAGGCTAGAAATGTCAGTAAGAAGAAAGTGAAGCTAGAAAAACTGCAGGAGGTTCCTGAGGGAACTTCGTTGGGATATCAGAATAGAACAACATGGAACTTCGCCTGGCAGAGAAATATAACTGGTGAAGGCATTATGACCGTTAGACCAAACACCCCAAACAGTTAGAACAACAATTATGACCAGAAAGATCACCATCAGACCATTGGGACTGCACCGTAACGGACATAAATGCATTGATGAAGGCCTCTTGTCTATTGGAGAAGATCCATTACATCGTTGTATACTTATTCTGTCGATTTTTTCATCAAGAACACTTTTTCAAATTGTATTTGAGCCAGCAAGAGAACTCATTGCTACCACCATGTGTTTATTGAGATTGACTCCTGTTCTATTCCTTTGAGCATTCATTCATCGACCTGAGTTATCCGATCGAGAGCGTGCATGTCGGACGAGCTCAACGCTGTGGATAATTCATTCGAGGAAGTTTTAATTGATCTAATGGTAGAGAGAGTGATGTCCACAAAAGTTCAAGCTTCATCGATGTGAGGAGTGCAAGCCTTCCCGTCAGCTGCTCGTGGATCCAGACCATCCCGCATTGCATATGAGAAAAGAACCAAGCACAGAGATCACTTAGCGAATGAAAAGTTAATCTCGTCCGTTCTGCTTGATTACATCCTGCCTCTAGCCAGTGCGGTGAATCATGACAGTGTCCTGAGGGACTTCGACTACACAGTCATCATGACGTACCTCCCGAAGGGGATACGCATAGTCAGACCGCAGTTGGAGAGGATTCCAACCTTGAAGATCAATGACTATAATCTAGGGGACCACAAGACCTACGACATGCTCGCACCTCATAAGTACTTGACTAAGATGAAGGGAAAGAGATCGAAGATCATTCCCCATCCATGGACCATGAACATCGCACAGTCCACTATCCTTAACGTCATGAAAATTCCACACTTTGGAAGGCACCAGGAGGTTAACACGTGCGTTAATATCCTATTTTAGTTCTTCCACAATGGTTATTTATGGTTAGATAAGTGTATTACCATCGATCCAGTGATGATCCATAGGATCACTAGATTGAGCATGTAGGGACCCGATCCACAAGAGTTTTACCTAGGGAAGGCTGCAGATCGTTCCCTGACACAAAGGATTAAAGACATCTATGGCGATGTAGAAAAGGGGACACGAGGCTACAAGGTATATTCCATCCAGAATGGTGCAATGTGCCTTTCTTATCAGTTGATTGTTGGTAAGCTATTCCAAAACAACAAACCCATGCAAGTCACACATTTCTAGCGGCAATCAAATTCTAGTTGGTTGACCTCGGAGGAAAGTGTGTGGAGGGATTATAGATGAACTAGGCAAAGTACTTAGTCAACTAGCTAGAATTCGATTTCCGTGAAGCTCAGGCTTAGGGCTACGAGTTCCACTTTAGTTGGCTACTGCTCCTCATCATGTTTATAGCTTCAGAGATGATCCAAAAATGAAGGTATTACTGATAAATTTGCAAGCTAGTTTACTGTACTTTTTGCATCGGATCATTAAGAATGCGAAATACATAAACTTATTATCTTGTTTGTGGAATATCAAATTTGACTTTTACATGATGCTTATTAATGAATAAAGAGATCATCCATTAATATCCATGCTTCAAATGAAGAGAATAGAACAGAAAAAACAGAAAGAGAAATAGAGACAAGAGGTTGATAACGAAGTTCACCAATTGTTGGCTACGTCTCTGGGTCTGCTTCCAAGTGGAGGACCTCTTTATTGCTCTTTAAAATGCTCAAAGTTCTCTTACAATGATCTTTTTTGTTACATAATGTGCTTTAGATCTGTTGTGAAGGACCTCCTTGCTCATATTCAAGCATGCTCCATCAAATTCCTCTCAACAACATGGCAAAAATGCCCCTCAAAACATGAGAAAAGGACAAAATTTACAAACTGCCCCTTCAAAACCCTGTATCAAAAAGGTCTCCTACAAGCTTCAAAAAGCTTGGTTTATATAGATTTTGAGGCTCATATGAGGAATCCCAACTTCCCTCAATATCTGGCCTCTTTTTGGGATCAAATCCCCCTTCAAATGGCCCAAAATCCTCAAAAAATCCATTTTTTGGGCTAAATATCAGTCATAATCAATTAAAAATTACATAAACAGGCTTAAAACCCCACTTTTAACTTTAGGATAAGGTTAATCCCCCAAAGGATGGGTGCACGCCCTCAAACAGGGTCACATAACACTATAATACCTTGGGTTGGGGCTTAGCCCCAACCCCCTTCCGCCCACATAGTAATATATTACAATTTAAATAAAATTAAATGCATGTCATTTAACAAGAGACACGTGGGGCGTGTTGGTGTTAGTGCTCTCCTCAACGTGCTTGACTTGCTTGGTGGTCTTGAGTTCAAAACCCATGGACCCTCAAATATTTTTGGAACTTTCCATTTGACCCTGACCTGGTGCCATGTGGCTACCCATGCCTGGGCCACGTGGCACCTCAACATTTGACCAGATTTTTCTATGTGTCAAATTTTGATTGGATATGCCATCCACATCTTCCCAGTCAACTGATGCCACTTGTCACACTGTCATTGGTCCAAGTATACATCATGAGGTATCATTGGTGATGTCATGTTGTTGTCATCCTGACGTCAGCATTGAATTTTTGCCAGTGCTTTGACTTTTTAGTTGTTTGAGAAAACGGTCAGAGTACAATAACTCTCTCATAAAGCGTTCGTTTGAGAAAGTAAACATACTGCCAGAATCAATGCGATGAGACAGACGCAGTGGCACTAGTTTCATTCAATCCCGAGAACTTTTATTTTTGAGCATTTTCTGAGCCTGGGGAGCCTCCTAGATCATTCCTCCCCACTTTGGAAGCTTTTGGACCACCCAAAGTATGCTTTTACTCAGGTAAGAAGTGAGGGTACTTCCTCCCCACTTTGTCCTATATCATCCATCCTCTCTACTGGGATAATGATCACTTGACTAATCACAACAAACATGAAAACTGAGATAGCATTGTTTATCAAAGTAATCATTTCATTTATCGCACAATCATCTACATTCTTTGTCGCACTTTGCAACCATACAACACTGAACAACAACAAACTAATCAATAATAATGAGTATGCAAATGAAAATGACAAAACATGCTTCCCCTTTTGAATAGGAACAGTAATCAAATTATGCAGCCGGACCTCATGTTGTACCCCTGGTGACACTTCATGACTGTTAGAATCATACTGAACCATCTCATGTTTAGCATCACTAATTCCCTGTTTTGTTACAAACATAAGTGTTAAGATTTTGCTTGCATTTACCATTCTTTTTAACTGCCCTGTAGCTGCAAAAGACCTGTCATTTTTCATGCGATGAGCACGAACAATGTACTCCTTCCCATCTTTCTTGAATCAATATTTATTTTCCTCCCTGTAGAATATGGATTTCCTATCATAAAGGTATGGGCTTCCCAATACAATTCCACATATGTCTAGTGGCACTATATCAATCTCTACTTCATCAACATAATTAGAAGTGATTGGAAATTTGATTTTACATTGCTTGGTTACTTGTAAATTGTTATCACCACATATCCATCCCAATGGATATGGTTTAGGATGTGACTTAGTTTCAAGTCTCAATTTATTTACAACATCTTCACTGATTGGATTGGCTTTTGATCCACTGTCTACAAGAGTATAAACTTTAACATTATTTGTTATAAACCTTATGTGGAAAAGTTCATTCCTTTTATACTCATCAATTACATCAACTGATCTAGAAGAGCTAGTACTTGCAACATAATTTATACCTCGGATTCCCATAGCTACAACTTGTGTCTAATCACTGGAATATGATCTAAGACCCACTTGAATTGTCGTAGATGTAGTATTCTTCCTTTCATGGTTGGAAAACTTCTTTGGCTTCAAGTCAGGATGTATGACCCAACAACAATCTTCATCATGGCCTACTTTCTTGCAATGCTTGCAAGTAGGCTTCTCCTTTCTTGTTGTTGTTGTCTTCTTCTCTTTCCTTTGCTCTGCATCCTTTCTTTTCCAAGTATATGTAGAAACAATACCACCAACATTCCCTTTACTGGATTCAATGTGAATGGCTTGTACACATACTTCATCCAAGTTAAAAGGATTTAGCATAAGAATAGTGTGCTTAAGATAAGAATGTAAACCACCGATATATTTTAGGAGTGTCTCTTGTGTATACAAAGGAATACCCAAATTTAATGCTTTCTTACGAAATGTTTGAGTATATTCTTTTACACTTTGA
>ML781265.1:567708-588027 GCA_009831015.1 Picea engelmannii
TGCTTTTATCATTTTGTATTTATTGAAGAAGTAATATTATAAGCCATAGCCTTTATTGCAATCATTGACTTCGTCAATAATTACTGTTATATGTGCTCATATATATTAAAGATAGTCATTAACTTATGAAGTACTAACCACTGATTTCACATTTTAGTTTTATCATTTGCCTTGTCTCGCAAACAGGTTCCTTTTCAGTGGAATACCTTCTCTTTGACTATCTCTCGGTAGTAATCTGTGAAGGGAAAGCTTACTTTAACCATTGAGCCTTGAACCCTTGATCCTTTTCCTTCAACACCCCAGATTACTAGGGACGTCTCCCTTGGGATTAGCCACCCTGAATAGAAAGAGCCCCCCATCGAGGTGACAGTGGGTGGGGGAAGCTCCTGTTACGCCAGTTTGACTCTTGCCTTCAAGCTACTTAACCTATCCTACAAACTGAGCGATAACAGTGAACTAGCTCGAGGAAGGAGGATATGGAAGAGTGCGCAGAGATCTCCTATCCTATGTGGAGTAGGATCTTGTGGCTTTGTGCATGTAGAATATTGATAGAATATAATAAAGAAGAAGAAGAGTTGGTGGACGTAGACCCAGGCTGGGGGTGAACCACGTATATCATGTGTTTCTATTCTTTGTGTGATGTATTGATGTGTTTACTTGCTTAAGTGATTTGATATAGATGAATGATATATATATATATATGTTGACCCTTTTTTCTTAATAATATGGATGAATTCTATATCTAACCTATGTGAATGTTCTTAGTGCTTGAATATGCTAGATCTGGGTGAATACTGCGATGCTCTGTAATTAGGGTTTTATTTGCAACGTAGGTACTGGTTAAATACTGATGAACTATAATTGATAAGTGCTTTGATAGATTATTGTGATCACAGATATGTGTCCCAACTAAGGTTGTAGACATTTGAGTCCTGCAACCACCCCTGCCTCTAACTCGGGTGAGAATTCATCTTCTTCGCAGGTGTTGCTGAAAGGGTCGGTAGTTAGGGTTTTGTTGGTGTTCTCTTGAGCATTGAACCCTAGGTATGCCCCTGTGCCAAAAAGAGGTATTAAGGTTGATGTTGGAAAGATGTAGGCAGTGTCAGATATCATTAAATATCAGGAAGTGCATCTTTGGGACACCTTTTGGGATACTATTGGGCCATATAGTTTGCAAACAAGGCTTGCTGGTAGATCCTGCAAATATTGCAGTGATTGTCAATTTACCACCACCTAAATAGTATTTCATTTGAGAGAAACATTGGGACACACAGGATACTATAGGAAATTCATAAAAGAGTATGCACAAATCATTGTGCCGATGGAGAAAATGTTGAGGAAAGATAGTAAATTTCACTAGAATGAGGACTGTCAGCAAGGGTTGGACACTCTAAAAGAGAAAGTAGTAACAACACCAATACTAGTATTCCTAGATTGGGAAAATACATTCCATGTGCATGTAGATGCATCAATGATAACACTTGGAGCTATTCTGGCGCAGACAGGACTAGGATAGTTAGACCATCCTATAACATTTGCAAGCAAACAATTGTCAGAGTGAGAGCATAACTTCAATGCTACATAAAGGGAAGGCTTAGCAATGGTATATGCACTACAAAATTTGAAAAACTACCTACTTGGGAAACACTTTAAAATGTTCACAAACCATTCTTTCCTCAAATACCTAGTCGTAAAGCTAGTGTTGGGGGGAGAATTTGTAGATGGTTACTATTGTTTCAAAAATTTGACTTTGAAGTGATATTCAAACGAGGGAAGTTGAATGCATGACCTGATCACCTGTCAAGGATCACCAATGGAGAAGAACCTATGAATTTAGAGGACAACTTCCATGATGCACAGTTATTTTTAGTCCAAGTAGTTGATGAATATTTTGCGGACATCATTCAATACTTGAGTACAAGGACAACACCACAAGAATTCAACACTACATAGAAGAAAACTCTGGTAGTCAGAGTTGCAGACTATCAATTGATTGTAGGACACTTATACAAGATGGGTGTAGACAACATCTTGAGAAGATGTGTACTAGAACATGAAATACCTAGGATTTTAGCAAAGGCCCATGAGGGAATAGTTGGAGGACATTATGTAGGAAAAGGTACTGTGCAGAAGGTATTTCATGTTGGACTATGGTGGTCGACCATTCACAGAGATGAAAAGGATTACTGCTAGAGATGTGATGTATTTCAGAGGGTTGGAAAACCTAATAGATGGGATGAGATGCCCCTGAGACCACAAGTAACCTTGCAAGTATTTGAAAAATGGGAAATAGATTTTGTGGGACCAATTAATCCACCAGCAAATGGGTCAGGAGAAATTTATATCATTACTATGATAGAGTACTTAACGATATGGTAAAAATAGGAACTGGTAAAATATTGAAGCTCAGAGACATCAACACACTTCCTGTTTGAGCACGTGATCACTAGATTTGGATGCTCAAGGATTTTGATGAGTGACCAAGGCACTCACTTCATTAACAGTACTATCAAGGATATGATTGAGGATTTTTAGGTCTACCTTCAAAAGAGTACATCATATCACCCTCAAGCAACTGGAACAGTGGAAGCCTTTAATAAGATTTTATAGAATGCACTAACAAAGATATACAATGTCAATAGGGATGATTGGGACTTGAATTTACCAACAGTATTATGGGAATAAAGAACTAAATGAAAAAATTTGACATGGAACACACCATTCAGGTTGGTGTATGGAAAATAAACAATGGTTCCATTAGAAGTTTTGGTACCTAGTCTACGCATAGTAGCAATCACTAACATGACAGAACGAAGCACAGTACAAAAAAGGCTAGGTCAACTGATGGTGATGGAATAAGATAGGATTCTAACAGGATTTCACCAAGAAGTACAGAAAGCAAGGGAGAAATCTTGGCATGACAGACATATTAAAAGGAATAGTTTCAGGGAAGGAGACCTAGTCTTGGTGTATGACAGTAAATTTCTTTAGCACCCAGGAAAATTCAGAGTGCATTGGTTGGGACCATATGAAGTAAAGAATTTCATAGATGGGGGGGTTATACAGTTGAAATATTTAGGAGGTATAGAAGTCAGAGGAATTATCAATGGGAGTCGACTGAAGCTTTATAAGGACAGTCAACCTCCTAGTACTTAGCAATTTATCGCACAGTAAAGAGTTACGTAAAAAAAAAAGAGTAAAAGGATAAAAATAAGAATAATTAAGCGCACATGGAGGGCCTCGACATAATAGGACTGGGAAGACGAAACGGGGCACTGCAAGAAAACCAAGGTTCAAAAACACGACGTGTAAAAGAATGGTTAATGGGTAAAAAGGTACCATGTGTAGGAAACATAATGAAAAGGGGAAAAAGTGACAAGTATTAGTGTGATATAGCTGTCATTTCCCCGTCACACTATAAAGTCGGAAAGATGGGGGGAAATACATAAATGCATGTGTTAAACAATTGCTAGAAAGGGTGCATAAAGGCATCCTATGGATGGACAAACTAGTATCGATCAATGTTGACCTCATTAGAGAGATTACAGGGCTACCCACAAATGGGGAGAATACAGAGAAATACCTAGAAGACAAGACTCAGTAAAAGGCCATCTCCAATGAGATTAAAGTGAAGTATTGTGAAGGGAGGGGGAACAAAGGAATCAGGATCAATGATATCAATGATCCTGCAACTTAGTTTGCAACCAGATTTCTCGATTGCAAATTAATGCTCAAGTGCCGAAAAGAAGAAGTGTCTGCAAGAGTAGTAGTAGTTGTGGCGCAGTGTGCAAAGGGGAGCTCGATGAGCTGGGCCCCGTACCTACTTAACTAATTCCTATAAGTCTTTAAGAATGAAAAATATTGGGGCTCTCGGTTCCACTATTCATGGTTACTCATCCTCATTGCAGTTATGGGGTGGCACAAACCGACATATACGATGTTCCTGACAAGGACAATAAAATGTGGCACAAAAAGATACACATCGTTGTGAAGCGCAATAGATCCCAAGGTAAAGAAAGTCAACAATGACATGTTCTCACAGTACTTAACTGAGATTCAAAATAGCGTGGAAGATACATGGAGGATCTCACTAGAAACTATACAGGAGTATGAACAGATAGAGAATTTTTGCGCATCACATCACAACATGTGGATACAGGAAAAGAAGGACCCAACCAAGGAGTGATTGCAAATAAAGTAATATGTGACGATGCAGGACATCCACATGGAGATATAAGAGTGTCCTAAGGAGTGGAAAATTCCATATATTCCAAGAGAAATGCCACCAGTACAAGTCCAGACACAGGGTAACACTGTCCCCACATAGAAGATAGGCAGGAATGGCACAAGCCAGCAAAAGAAAAAAAAAATAGGTACAGTGGGGGTAAGCAACTCCATTCGAAATAAGAATAGGACACAAAATAAGTCACAGTGTGGTCCTACATAGGGCCCACAGGATACAGAGTAGGCACTGAGAGGACCGACAAGACAGGTGAGTGCAGAGGAAGTGCAGAGATAGGCACAAGATGTAACCATGGATGAAGAAATTGAGTAGGATACCGACATGGATACATAGATTCCCAAATCATCTAAATAGCCAGACGCCCAAAGAAAGAGAACAATGGAGGAAGTAAGTGGTGCTGGGAAGAAAGAAAAGGACCACAAAAAACAAATGGAAACGTCACTGACAATAGATGACATAGAGTTGATAGCCACGACAGTAGAAGATCGATTGTCAGAAGTATGGGAAAATGCAGAAAACCATCGAGCTTAAATTTTGGAACAGGTACAAGAGGTAAACACCGCACTAGAACAATTGAGGATCAAGGTGGACAACAACAAAAGGAAAAACTAGCACTAGTAAGAGAAGGACCACATGTCGTAGAAATAGTACAAATCATAGTACAGGAAAGTGCTAACTTTATCATAACAGAAAATATGTTGTTCATCGATGAGGAAACGATGCAAACGCCCATGTAGGATATCAAAATGTTAGACTTGGTGATGCCCAAGATACCAACAAAGGCGTTGTATAATTTATAGGTTAGTGTCACACAGGAGATTCAGTCCAGATCAACATTTGATGCGACAAATCTACAAATAGCGCAGGAATAATATATGGTACTCAAGGAAGCCATCAGCAAGGAAGGGAAGAGGAAAGAGATAACGCAACAAAACGTGGACAAGATGGAGACCCAGATAGACACAATATTTCAAGCTATCTCAGATGACATAGTATCATAGGAAATATATTTTGAAGAGAAGATAACAAAGATAGCACAAAATATACAACAATATAAAGAGAAGATCAAGGAACTGGAGGAGTGCACAGTACCTACGACTCCCCCAGTAGTCCAAGCACAAAGAGAGCAAGACGTGACAGTCACTATAGAAAACATGAAGAACTGTTGGAGAAGAACAATCAACTATGGACCTGTTGAGGGGTCCTAAATCCCTTTAACTCAAGAGTAGGAACCAAACCTGCCACCAAGGCCCAATTAGACTCTGCAACATTTAATTATGGAATGGTGCTCCATATCTTGCGATCCAGCCAATTAATCGATGGGATTTACGTAGTGATTGACAGGATGTCTTCTTGTGAAATCTCCACCTTCAATTTGAATGTTTTTTTTTTGTATTTTCTCTTATAGGTGGTACCTATACAAGATAAATGTTGGTATAAACCAGTTGGGTAACAAAGGGGAAAATATTAACTACTGAAGAAGGCTGATCTCGGGATAACCGACGTGCTCAAGCATGCAGACAATGAATCTTACACCTACAACAAGCCTAGTAATAATACATTAACCTGTTGGTGTTCCAATTAAGGACTAAGATACGATTATCAGAAGAGAAGATACATGCAATAAACGATGGAACGAAAAATAGTTTCCTCATCTCTAGTCATCAATCACAAATTAACACAATGATTTACTTTTCATTATTACATACAATAACTTATAAAAATATTGAATCAAATAACTTATCAACAGATTCAGAGGCTCTTACTCGTCACAACATCCATTTATGAGATAAAAATTATAAATAATTCTTCTTCAGATCCAATCACATACGCTTTTGATGAAAAACACAAATTTGTCTCTGGTCCTAAACAAGACTTCTCAATTAAGGTAGCTCTGAAATAGTTCTTTACAAATCCAAAAATGAGGGTCTTTCCAAAAAACCATTAACCCTTGATAATAGGTCGATCCTCCTATTTATAACATATCATTAACTAAAAATAACTATAAAAAGTGCAAGATAAGTAAAACAAAACATCACCACATGGTGCTTAAATCGCTGAGTCTTCTAAGAGTCATCAAATGGTATCACTTGAGTGGATGCCTCTTCTCATACTCCAACCATTGGACGATGAGATCCCCGCATGTGTTGGCATACATGAATCTGTGTTGGTCCATTGGGGCCAAAAGGATCTCCTTTATCTTTACTGTAGGTGCTTGATACTTGACTATTCTATCACTTAACTACTACAACATGGTCTGAGCCTTGATAGGGTGTTCCATGAACTGATACACTTGACCTAGTGCCATGTTCGCCACCTTTTCTATCCCTGCATCCCATGATGATTCTTTTTCGGCATGTAATTTGACTATGTCATGCAAGTTGACAAAGTCATTGGGTGTGCCGAATTCTGGGAGGTCGATGTCTCTCATCGCCCAGTTGATCTTGATCCATCTCTTTTAGCACTTGGCCCATTTATTTTGGATTTCCTGATGAGGTTCTTAGGCCATTTTCACCCAGTATTCGACCGAATTCGTTATGCAATCGATGATGTTATCCCTTAGTATCTAAATGTCCTACTCTCCATCATCTCAGACCTATTGAAAGACACTGATGTAATTGCTCCTTTCCACTACTTGGTGTTATTTCTCATACCATATTTCCATATCTTTTCACATTGCCAATGCCACGAGGGTATCTTCTTAGAAATCAGCTATTCCTACAGTGAAAAGGTGTCGCTCATTTGTGAATTTACTGTAGGAGTCTTGGAATTCACTTCTCAAGAACATTGTGGCCTGTGTGGAGTCCTAATAATATTTCTCCAAATGGAATAGATGTTCCAAATACTTTAGCGCAACGACCATCTCCTCTTCATCCCTTTTCTATCTATCCAGGGTGCATCTTTGATTTCCATCACTGCGTCGATAAGCTCAGATGTCTTGGCATGCTCCGTGCTAATCAATTTTTCCTCTATGGTGATGAGGATGGATAAATCCAGAGTAATCCTACTCTTCTTGGTGGTTCTCTTCACAATGAATTTCCTTTTTCGGTCATAGGATATGGATTGTATATCAACAACCTCATCCATGGGTTTGGGGATTTGTTGATCTCCCCAGGTAAGCATGTTTCCCAAGCTCCCAACGGTGTATATCTATTCAATATTGGGTTCTTAAACCTCTTCCATGTGTTTCAAAGGTTGTTCCTCTGGTTGTTTCTCATTGGGAGATAAAGTACCGACTGAAATTGAAGCATCAAGGGTAGGCTTGGTACTTACTTGATAATCGGTTGTTGAGATGTCGATTTCCTGTTGTGGAACTTCTTCTTCTTGTTCACCTGACCCTAGCTCATCCTTTAGGATATCCACTTGGGTCCCTGGTACATCAAGTAACTCAGTGTCTAAGACACTTTTGACCTCCTGTTCATTCTGTGGAAGGCCATGAATTTGAGCATCGAGAGCTAGGGAAGATGCCTTCTCGAGTTCCTTTTACTCTATGATTTGAATCAGAGTCACCAAGGAAACCTCCAAACTCTCCTCATCATCACATATTTTTATTAAGTCATGGAGGGGTTTTGGTGCACTTTCTCTCCCTGATGTCCTTTCTATCTATGGTTTATCCGAAATGTCCCCTAGTGATCCGACCTATGGCATTGTAACTTCAGGGTTATCTAACCTAACAATTTCTTCAATTTGTATTAGCTCAGGGCCACTTGGACCTACCCGACTTTCAACTAGGTTGTCGGCCGGGACCCTTGACATTTCCATGAGGTCTGCGTCATTCTGAAACTGATGAATTTCTCACTACACCTATTCCATTCGGATCAAAATCATTTCTTGTGCCTCTAGTGTCATAGTTAGTCGCTTGTTCTGCACCTCTATTGCCTCTGTTGTTCTGATTTCTTCCCTGGCTGTTAGGGCCTCTTGAGTTGACTTATCTATAGTTGTCTCCTATTCATCCATGCTCATGCCATTGAAACTTATCATTTTTGGGTGGGCCATCCTTTTCACCACCTCGTCCTAGTACTGGGTGTTCTCTGTAAAGACTTCATCTTCGAACTTGTCGTGAGCATACGACCAGTAGGACGACACATGTGAAGCATGTTGCAGGACTAGGCCCTTGGGATCATGTTTGCAGAATCGACCTATCAGGAATCTAAATTCGAGTTGGCTCAACCCTTCTTGTTTGGCTTGAGTGGTATCCTTTACCAAGTAGACCCCTACATGGAAACCGTAGGGTATGAAGGTTCGTTGATTTTCGTTGACCAGGGTGGCATTGTAGCCTTGCAAAATGGTTTGATAACATATTTCTCCCACGACGAGATGTTATGGGACATGAGCTAGTAGGAGATGTGGTTCTCTTGTGGCCCCGAACACCTTGATGTAGGTGGCACACTCGTCCAAATAACAATGCCTACCTCAGATATCATCTTGTTGGCTGTCGCCGATAGCCTTGGGCATTCCTTCTTAAAAAGAATAAAATAAATTTAGGTGATGAATTCATCACAGATGAGGGAGTAGGATTTCTTATACTTGTTTTCCCATGGCACGCTAAAGTAGACATGGGCCAGGAGTTCTGCAATATTCCTGATGAAATTCATACAGGCAAAGACATTTCTGGCGCACATGACATCGAGAAAGTATGAAGCCATGTAAAAGGTTGGTGCCTCCCCTTCCTTCGGTGCCTGGGCTTGTTGCACATAGATACTCAGTTGCTTGGATATTATTTCTCCCCAGTTGAAGCTACACCCGACGATTGCAAATGTGTATGCCAAAGGCATCCATGCCTCTAAAAATCTAGAGCAATATTTGTCTCCGTATAATAAATAGATGAGAGCCATCAAAACAAAGTATGGCTCCCTTAAGTTAGTTGTCCCATACAATCCAGTTCTATGATTGGTAAACTTCTTATCCTCCCTTCATCATGAGGCCATCACTCGGATAGTGTCATGGTGTTCATAGAACTTCACGATGAAGTCTGTGTTTAGCCACTCCTCGGGGTATCTGAGTTTGTAATACTTATGAACTTCTACTGGGAGAAAATATCTGACACACCTGTCATTGTCATCATTGATTAAACACTTATTTGTGTCTGCGTGGTTGATGAGCCATTTTAGGACCTCTATGTAGGGAAAAATGGGGGTTCTTCTTTCCACCATATGTAGGTATGAGCGTCAGATGATCGGGAACACCTGGTCATCAAGCGCCCTTATGTCTGGTTCACTGTGTGGGACATATTCTGGGTATTCTTCCTCCTGAATGATCTTGTTAAAGAGTTCTCCCCAATGTGGGGGCACCATCTTGGACCTGGTTCTTGTCTCAGTATTGCCAAAGGCTGGAGGCTAGATGATAACCTTCTCCATTGTTGTCTTAATGATAATTTCTAGCCTTAGGACGTACTCCAATTGCTTTGCAATCCCCAGAGAAGAGTCTTCGCCTACCTCTGGTTATTTCTGCTTCGGTGCTCTCGGCGAGAGTCTGGTGGTTGGCTTTCTTGGTGACATCGTTCCTGAAACTTAAACAGAATTTGAGGGATTGTTTCAAAACACAAAAACTCACATATAAAATTACAACCAACGAATTTACAGACTCGAATACATCCCTCTGAAGCTTGTTAAAACCTAGTTATTTTGACAATCATGGGATTGATACAGCCTTCAGGTTTCTTTTCTTGCTCCTTCGGATGCTCCAGAATTATCTTACACTCAGAATGATTTCGTTTACAATAGCTCAGGAGATTTTAAATAGGTAATATCTTACCGTGTTGCATTAGCCATTCAATATGGGTTATGAGTGAAATTTTAATAAATTTGTCACCGAATCTTTAGAACTTAAATTCATCATGGGTTGACGGTGGAGGCACGGGTGGTGATGTGGTCTATCGGTGATTTTAAACAGTTGTTTTGATTGGCATACGAGGTATAAAATAATGTGGGATTAGGTATTAGTTAGCTCTTTAAATTCTCAAAATATGATCGTATCAAATGCTAAAATGTCCCATCATGTTACTCTCTCAGTGGGTGGATCGGGGATCAGAGGTTTGATATGAATATTTTCGTTAATAACCTCCTACACAAAGTTCTGACGCTGATTGATATTACTGTACATTGTTGACGCGACAACGCTTACCCAGAGGTGTGACTCAGACCTAGGGAACCAAGGATAACTCAGGATGGCACTAGACCGTATGACCCTCTTACCTGGTAAAGACATGTGGTGTTGAAGACTGGTGACTTAATTTGCTTGTATTAATCGCAGTCGTTATTTTTCTTAAGTTATCCATTCCTTATCTTATCGATGCTGAAAAGTGCATAGGATCGGCGGTCGATGATAAAACTATCAAAGTGATTTTTCGGATTGGCTCCGTTGAAAAATTCCCGATGCCGAAAACGCATTGGGGACCGGCGATCGGGAATAACTTTTATCACGGTCAAAATGTTTGTTGTAATCCTTCTAGGTTTTCTCTGATTCTGATAAAGCACATTGGGCATCGAATATCGATGATGTATTTATGTTCTTCGTTAAAGCTTGTCCCCTCATACTTTACCGATGTCAAAGAGGAATCGTCTATCGGATATATCTTTATGCGCAAACCAAAAATTCCTTTTTTCGATGCTGATGGAGATCGGCGCTCGGCAACTGAGGTTTTTTCAAGTTTTTCTTTCTCCTTCTTTGAATTCCTTCTGATGTCGACCCTGAGTGAATTCAATGAAGTGTTTGGCTGTCGATTCTTTATTCAGGTGTTAAGGTATTTTTATTGATGGGGTTTCATAAATTCAAGCAAACCTGAATAGGTGATGAGATTCATGAAAAATAAGCAAAGAATTTTTATTTTTTTAAATGAAATCGAATCAGACAGTGCAAAAGATCAAGTGGTACCCAAAAACGTAAAAAATGGATAGAGGATTTTTTAGGGTGTGTTGAGTGGTCAAAAAATGGTGACTTACTGGGTGAAAGGAGAGTCTTTGTTCCTACCTTGGGCTCAATTGATACAAAAGTTGGTTAAGGACTTAACTGGTTTTTATCAGAGCCTCTTTTATCCTTGCATTTGAAATTCCCTAGTTGGTGCATCCGGGCATGCCTGTGGGGTTTTAAAAATTTGTTCCACCTTTTTTTCCTATAACCCTGACTCACGCCCCCTTTGAAAAGAGTCGAGTAAAGCATTCACTGGCACTAGGCTCTTTAATTATCCTCATTCACTTGCTACGGTATTGGTCTGCTTCCAAAGAGTGTCCATAGCCCCGACAGAGTCACCTCAATGTCACAGGACTTGCTCCACTACCAGCGAGCATCCATATCCCTGACGGATATATCTACATACCCTCTCCTACTGTATGCTCATTTGGTATATTTTATTTTATTTCGGCAGAATGCCCTAAGTGAGTGGGAGAGGAGGACATCTGATATTTGCAAAAATGGTTAAGGTGAATTTTTTCTAGCTCTGTCTTTGAGGTACATGTAGTCCTTTCCAGCTTACCACCTTTCCCTTAATGTTTTACCAGATTACCAGGTAGACACTTCATCATTTTTCCAATGTTGTTCATATGCAGGTTAGATAGAAAACCCTTTAAAACAAACACAGGTCTCCCAGTGCTTATTGTGTTGTATGTGAGAAATGAGTCAGAAACAAAGTTCATCATATCGCATAAATTGAGGTCAACCACTATCTTTCTAAACACAATCTTTGAAAGCGCATAAGTACTATATCAAGAAACAAAAACAAAAATGCATTCTGCAATCGACCTACCCTAAAATAGAACATTGTGAAAACTCACACAAAAAAATTATTTATATATATATATATATATATATATATATTAATGAAAATATTATTTTAGGGCTTGGACATTCACTGGGAGGGCGTTAGGCTCCCCCCTCATATTCTGCAACCGATACGTGCCTACCCTAATTTTATCGACCACCTGAAGAGGTCCAAGCCATAAATTCTTAAACTTCGAATGTTTTCCCTTCAACTCATTTTCTCTGTCCCATTTTAGGACTAAGTCTCCTACTTCAAAACTCTTCTCTTTGGCATTATGCTTATCAAACTACCTTTTAACTATCTACTGATGAGATATGAACTTTGATTTTTATTTCTGCCTCTCTTCTTCCAACATGAGGAGGGTATCAATTCTTTGTTGTATAACTGATGAGGATTGTCCTCTAGAATCCTGAGCAAGTTGAAGAGATGGAATATATAGCCTGTTCGAGAGAATGGCTTCCTGTCCATATACCAAAAAGTATGGGGAATTTCCTATAGCTTCCATGGGTGTTACTCTATCATCCCATAAGGCATTATGGAGTGAACTGTGCCATTTCTTCTGGCTGTTTGCAAATGTTTTCTTTAATATCCTCACTAGGTTCTTATTGGTTGATTATGCCACTTCGTTCCCCTGTGGATAATATTTTACAGAGTATCTGATTATGATTCCTTTGTCTAGAGAAAATTATGTTAATAAGGTGAAAGATAAGTAAGTTGCATTATCAAAGATAAGGACGAGAGGCATATTGAACCTTGTGATCAATTGTTTCTCTATGAATTGGATCACCACCTTTTCGTTCACATGAGTCAGAGGGATGTCCTATGCCCATTTCATGAAATAGTCTGTGGCAATCAGTATGTATCTATGTTGTTTTGAGGAACTTGATGTAATTTCTTCTATGATATCTAACCCCCATTACTCGAATGGCCTGGAAACAAACATAGGTTGGAGTGGGACAACTGCTCTCATTAACCTCCCCATGCTTATTTGGCAAGCTTTACAGTTTCTAGCGTATGCGTGAGCATCCCTGAACAGAGTAGGACAATAATATCCAACTCTCAGTATTTTATGAGCAGTGATGTTTCCTGGAAAAATTCAACCTGCAGGACCATCATGGATTTCCTTTAGAACTTTGTCTGCATATTTACGTTTGAGACATCTTAAAATTACCCCATCATAATTAACATGGAAGATTACCGAATTTATGAGGCGATATTGTGTTGATCTTAACCAAAGGGCTTTCCTTTCCCTAGGATTTAGGTTTTCCAGGAAAGTCCCATGATGCAGGAGATAAGTAAGTTTCTCATACCAAGAATCTTTCCCTGGGGAGACGTATGAATATTCACCACACCATAATGCCAATTCATTCTCCCATCCAGGGTCTTCATTTACTTGGTCATGGGATTCAACTGCTAGTTTTTGTAACCCTTATCCCTTAACCAGATTAGCATGTTTTATATATAGATCAAATTCTTGGACTACTACCATCCAGTTTCCTCTTATTTTCTCCATATCCTATTGAGTAAATAAAGATCGGACCACAGGGTGAGGCACTATGAATTTGGTATGGTTCTTCAGGATGTAAGATCTGAAGTGTTTCACTGCATTGTATACTGCATAATCTTGCTTGTCTATAGCAGGGTAATTTAGTTTGGACCCTTGGAGATTAGTGCTCATGAATGATATTGGGGCCTCATTGTTTTCATCGTCCTTTTGAGTGAATACTACAACTAATGATTGGTCAGAGGTGAAAGTATAGAGGAATAAATCTTTGCTAAAATCGGGACTTCACAACACTGGGGCTTGAGATATTTCAGTATTAATATTGCTGAAAGCACTTTTCCGTTCATCATCCCACTTAAATTCAACATCTTTACAGATGATTTTTTGTAAGGATTTGATCATTTCAACAAAATCGGGGGTGAATTTCCTCACAAAATTGATTTTCCCAAAGAAGGATTGCATAGCCTTTTTGTTGTGGGGTAATGGGAGCTGAGATAAATCCCTAATCCATTCTGGGTCTATGTGAATTCCTTCTTGGGATATAATATGACCTAGCAATTTACCTTCCTTGACACCAAAAATAGTTTTCTTAGGGTTTTTAAGGATATATCATATTTCCTACACCTTTTGAAAATATGGGTTGAGTGTTGGATGTGATCTTCTCTATTATTTGAATACACATTCACGTCGTCCAAATAGACTACTACACACTTGTTTATTAGTCCCTGAAACGCTACATCCATGGCCCTTTGGAAGGTCACCCCTACATTGATTAACCCAAAGGGCATACATTTATAAGCGAAGGTTCCCCACTTGTTTCGGAAGGTAGTCTTCAAACGGTCTTCCTCAAAAACTAGAACTTGGTTGTAACCTGAAAAACCATCCAGCAGGGAGAAAATATCTAAGCCAAACATGGTATGAAAGAGTTTCTCCATTGGTGGGACTGGGTAGTTGTCCTTTTCAGAAGCTCTGTTGAGGTTTCTGAAATATACACATAGGCAGATCTCCCCAGACATTTTCTTCACAGGAACCAAATTTGCTACCCATGAAGAGTGTCTAACCTGGAAGATAATCTTAACATCTAGTAAGTTTTTTAACTCCTGACACATGAGAGGCTCCAGGGATGGGTGGTACTTCTGGAGCTTCTGTTGGAAGGTTTCACTTTAGGATTTAACATGATAGTGTGTTGAATGATACGAGTATCATAAGTTTTCAGATCTCGGTAGGACCATGCAAAAACATATTGATATTGTATGAAAAGTTTGAGATAGGCCTTCCTTTCCTCTTTATATACTGTCTTGCTGAGATTTATATTCTTGGGGTTTTTCAGGGTTCTTATATTTATATTTTCGCACATGGGACAGGAACTCCACGTCTTTGCATTCTTTGACCCTTTAAATCTTTCCCTTAGGTAAAAAAGGCTTTATAAATTGGCTACTCCCTTCAGTATCGTGTGAGTCCTTGGTTTGTCAGTCGATTGATCTATATGAGGATCAGTCTCTGCTAATTGCTCCTAGAATACTTCATCGTCAATAGTCAAGTCTTTAAAATTATCGTGATTGGTCAAAAAATTTATGATCTATTCATCTCCTTCAAATACCTTCCAATTAGAAATATTATTGGGCATCGATGGTTTGTAGAGTATCTCCATAGTGAATTGGGAGGCTTCATAGTCTTCTAGAGGTGATAGCCTTGAGGCAGCAGTGGCCAGAGAATCAGAAAGAGTGTTCTTTTTCCTAGGGATCATTGTAATGTTCAAGGCTTCAAAATGGTCTATTAGTCTGTGCACTTCTTATTGGTAATTCCTCAGGTAGGGAGAGTTACAATGTATAGTGTTCCTTACTTGTCTAACGATGATTTTAGAATCTATGAAAACCTTCAATCCTTTGACATTTAATTCTATGGATTTCTTTAGCCCTTGTACTAGAGCTTCATACTCGATGGTGTTGTTTGTACATTCAAATTCTAGTCTACAGGACAGGAAATTTCGTTTACCTTTTGGATCAATAACGATGCACCCTGCCCCTGGCCCTTCTTGCGATTTAGATCCATCGAAGCATAAGGTCCACATCTGTGAGCGAAAATCATCATCTTCCCTTTTTATACCACTTTCATCCTTTCCTCCTACATGTTCCATGATTTCTAACACCGGTTCTTGACAAAAGAGGGTTTCCTCCACCGTCGTTGGAAAATTTTCTTGAAAAATTATTTCAAAGTTTTGAGTAAGAGGGATATTAGATGAGAGGGGGGAGAAATTCCCAAAATCGAAGTCATAGTAATAATTCCCTAGAACGGGAAAATCTGTCGATGAGGGCTCATTAAGAGTTTCCAGGTTGGTGACCATGTGTTTTAGATATCTTTCCCTACTGATTCTGATCATATTCATGTGTCCCTTTAATGGCAGCCAAAGGTGATCCCAGTCTGTACTAAAGTATCCATTTAACTTCTCAAACCAATCTTGACTCAGTAGCAATCCATAAGCCTCTGGGATATCTACTACAATGATGTCAATTACTTGAAAAAAATTGGGGTGTGTCGCTATTCTGATCATTACATATTTGAGCTCTCCCATAACCTTCACCGGGTTTTGTCCAATTGTATTACATGTTTATCACTTTTGAGAGGGACTACGTTTAATTTTTTGCAAATGGAAAATGGCATAGCTTTAGAGGATTCTCCTGAGTCAACCAAACAGTTATGGAGGTTTCTGTTGAAGACTTCAAATGTCAAAAGAAATGGTGGGACAAAAGGTTTTCCCTTCTTATCTTCAGAGCAGGTGTTCACAATTGGTTTATTCCTTAGATATGTTGGGGTTAGATTTTCTCCTTGGTCAGTGCTTGTTGTAGGATTTCCTACTGATTTCAATGCTTGTAACAGAAAGTCCTTTTGCTGAGGGATTTTAGACATGTCCATGACTGATATATTTTCCTTCAACTTTATCAAATATTCTACTATGTTATAGTCTATCTTGGGAGATTCTCTTTTATGGATGTTTATAGGATTCCTTCATGGGACAAAAGGTTCTTTCGAGTGAACAATAGTGGGTTTTCCGCCCAAAGTTTGGGTCGTAGCAAGGTCATTTGGGATAGGTTGACCCCTAATATGTGTTTGCATAGCCAATACCTCTACGGGTGGTTCTTGAACCTCAAATATGTCATCAGAAGGCATTGGTTAGATAGAGTCCCATATCAACATGTTTTTTTCTTCTAGTGGATCTACTTCTTCCTGATCAACAATATTCATAACTGAGCCACTTGATTATTCGGTTAGAGAAATATCATCTAGAAACTGGTTGGCCATAAAATTCATGGCATGCACCCATTGTGGGAATTCTCTTTTAGAGTGTTTCTCTTGGTGATTGGTATAGAAATAATCGGATGCCACATTTCTGAGATCAATGTTTAAGTTGGTTGTGGGGGGTTCAATTTCTTTGAGAGGTGGATTTCTTTTAAACAAGGGTTTATAGGGCCTCTATCCTTGGTTTCCTTCCCCTGCACTTCTTTTCATGTCTATGATTTGATTTGATAACTTCTTAACCATGTGTTGTAGCTCTTCTATGTATCCACTTCCCTTTTTGGGACCTTGTTCTGTTTGTTTCCCTAGGGGTATAGTCAACCAGATTCCTCTCCTAGGAGGAGTTTGAAATTCCTTCTTAACTAATGAGACATGGCCTTCTCTACATCCCTTCATTTGGAATTCTATTGTTTTGGCTTCTTCAAAGTTCCCATCTAAGGTTGTTTTGGAAGCCCTCTTCACAAACATGGAAATAGACACTGGGAGAGCATTAGAATATACTTCAATTTGCAACTCTTGAGTGGGTTTATCTTCAAGTTGAAATTTGTTTAGGATAGTGGTGAACCAATGATTGAATTATTTAACCTTATCCTTTGAACTCATTGTGGAGGAGAACAACTCGGCCATCAAAGATCCTATAGTGGTTTATTCTTCAAATTTATCTATAAAATCCTTTTGAAACTTTGTCCAACTACTTATGGATCCTATAGGTAAGTTAAAATACCATGTGGAGGCCAAATTCTCAGAAGTATAGGGGAAAATCCTGCATACAATGTCTTCATGTTGAACATTCAACAATCTAATAGCTAGTATGAATTTTTTGATATGGTCTTTAGGAAATCCTGAGGTTTCAGGGTCAAATTTAGGGAGTAACTTCTCTGGATGTCGGGGAAGGTTATGTACTCATCCAAGGATGGCCAGGGCATGTCTGGCCAACCAAGTTTGATTATTCTGAGGTGGGTTTCCCCTTTCTTAATTATGATCATTGTTATCTTCCATGTTGTCTAATCTCTAAACTGAGCGTTCAAAGTTAAACCCTTCCTCGTCGGAAACATCGTCGGTCTCGGAGAATTTTCTGACTGGTGTTTCAGGGATTAGATTAAGAGGATGTTCAATTTATGTTAGGGAGAAATCTGTCAAGTCTTCTACTGTGTGCACAAAAACCTAGTCGGGGGTATCAACCATTGGTTTGCTTACTTGTTTTCTACAAGGAAGTAACAGAGCTAAAGCAAGTGCTACAATCTGTCGGGTGTAAGCTCTTATGATTCTTTTGAACTGGTTCAACTCCTCGTGAGGAATATTGTAAGCTATCTTAGGGAATATATGTTCTTCCTCTTTCTGGGGTGAGTTATGTGTTTTAGGAGTACTCAGTGTGTGTGGGTTGTCTTGAGGATGACTAGCCATGCATGTGGGTTGTTTTGAATCTACAGGATGTGTGAAATATTGTGTCAAAAATATTGTCAGCCATTCATTCTTCAGGCCCTCATTCTAGCACCAATTCTATTGAGGGGTCCTAAATCCCTTTAACTCAACAATAGGAACCAAACTTGCCAACGAAGCCCAATTATACTTTGCAACATTTAATGGTGGAATGGTTATCCATATCTTGCGATCTAGACAATTAATTCATGGGATTTACGTAGTGATATATAGGATGTCTTCTTGTGAAATCTCCTCCTTCAGTTCAAAATTATTTTTTTGTATTTTCTCTTATAGGTGGGAATGATTCAAGATAAATGATGGTATAAACCAGCTGGGTGACAAAGGGGAAAATCTTAATTACTGAATAAGGTTGAGCTCAGGATAACCCACGTGATTAAGCATGCAGACAATGACTCTTACACATGAAAAAATCCTAGTAATGATACAATAACCTGCTAGTGTTCCAATTATTGACTGAGATATAATTATCAGAAGAGAACATACATGCAATAAACGATGGCAAGAAAAATAGTTACCTTAGCTCTAATCATCAATCACACATTAACACAACTATTTACTTTTCATCATTAAAGACAATAACTTATAAAAATACTAAATCAGATAACTTATCAACACATTCAGAGGCTCTTACTCATTACAACATACATTCATGAGATAAAAATAAAAAATAATTCTTCTTCAGATCCAATCACACACGCTTTTGATGAAAAACACAAATTCGTCTCTGGTCCTAAACAAGACTTCTCAATTAAGGTAGCTCCGAAATAGTTCTTTACAAATCCAAAAATGAGGGTCTTTCCAAAAAACCATCGACCCTTGCTAATAGGTCGATCCTCCTATTTATAACATATCATTAACTAAAAATAACTATCAAAAGTGCAAGCTAAGTAAAACAAAAAATCACCATATGGCACTTAAATCGCTCAGTCTTCTAAGAGTCATCAAATGGTCTCACTTGAGTGGATGACTCTTCTCGTACTCTGACCATTGGACGAAGAGATCCTCGCATGTGTTAGCATATGGGAATATGTGTTGGTCCATTGGGACCGAAAGGATATCCTTTATCTCTATTGCCCATGCCCAATACTTGACTATTCTAGAACTTAACTACTGCAACACGGTCCGAGCCTTGATCGGGTGTTCCATGAACTATTGCACTTTACCTGTTTCCATATTCACCACCTTTTCTATCCCCGCAACCCACGATGAGTCTTGCTCGACATGTAATTTGACTATGTCATGCAAGTCGACAAAGTTATTGGGCATGCCAAATTCTGGGAGGCTGATGTCTCTCATCGCCCGGTTGATATTGATCCAACTCTTTTCACACTCAGCCCATTTCTCTTGGATTTCTTGATGAGGTTCCTGGGCCATTTTCACCCAGTATTCGACCGACTTCTTTGTGCGATCGATGTTGCTATCCCTTAGTACCTAAATGTCATTCCCTTCTACATATCGAACCTGTTGAATAACGTTGATGTAATCAATCCTTTCCACTGCTTGGTGTGATTTACCATACCATATTTCCATATGTTTACACGTCTCTAGCACCATGAGGGTGTCTTCTTGGAAATCAACTATTCCTATAGTGAAAAGGTGCTGCTCATTTGTGAATTTACTGTAGGTGTTTTGGAATTCGCTTCTCAAGAAAACTATGGCCTGTGTGGAGTCCTGATAATATTTTGTCAAATGGAGTAGATGTTAGAACTCCTTCAGCACAATGGCCAACTCCTCTTCATCCCTTTTTCTCTCTATCCAAGGTGGCATCTGTGATTTCCATCCATGCGTTGATAAAATCAAATGTCTTGGCATGATCTGTGATAATCAATGTTTCCTTTGTGATGATGAGGATGGAGCGATACAGAGTAAGCCTCTTATTCTTGGTGGTTCTCTTCACAATGGATTTCCTTTTTTGATCATAAGAGATGTCTTGTTGTTAAGCACTAATATTGGCTCATTACCCCTTAATTGGGGAATATTAGATTAGTAATGCTATTTTATTTATGTCGGCTTTAGGACATTAGTTGTAATTTAGATTAGTAATGTTATTTTAATTATGTCGGCTTTAATACATTATTT
>ML781265.1:592733-603760 GCA_009831015.1 Picea engelmannii
AGATTAGTAATGCTATTTTATTTATGTCGGCTTTAGGTCATTAGTTGTAATTTAGATTAGTAATGTTATTTTAATTATGTCGGCTTTAAGACATTATTTGTAATTATACCTCCTAGTCTCCTATATATACCAAGGAGACATTTACATTTTGGATCATCTTGGACTTGATACTTTTAAGTGGGGTAAAAGGAGGTTTCCCCCTCAAAGAAGCTTATTATCTGAAATTATCTCTTTTTCAAGGCATTGAGTACTTTTCCTGAGGTTTTTATATGCTATATTGATGTTTGGTTCTTAACACTTGTATATCAACAACCTCATCCATGGGTTTAGGGATTTGTTGATCTCCCGAGGTAAGCATGTTTCCTAGGCTCCCGACGGTGTATATTTTTTCAAGACTCAGTTCTTGAACCTCTTCTGTGTGTTCCAAAGGTTCGGCCTCTAGTTGTTTCTCCTTGAGAGGTAAAGTACTAGTTGAAATTGAAGCATCATGGGAAGGCTCGATACTTACTTGATAATCGGTTGTTGAGATGTCGATTTCCTGCTGTGGAACTTCTTCTTCTTGTTCGCCCGACCCTAGCCCGTCCTTCAGGCTATCCATTTATGTCCCTGGTACATTGAGTAACTCACTGTCTAAGACACTTTTGACCTCCTGGTCATTATGTGGAAGGCCTTGAATTTGAGCATTGGGAGATGGGGAAGATGCCTTCTCGGGTTCCTTTTCCTCTATGATCTTTACCGGAGTCACCAAGGAAACCTCTGAACTCTCCTCATCATCATAGATTGTTATTAAGTCATGGAGGGGGTTTGGTGCACTTGCTCTCCCTGATGTCCTTCCTATCTATGGTTGAGTTGAAACGTCCCTTAGTGATCCAACCTATGGCATTGTAACTTCAGGGTTATCTAACTCGACGATTTATTCAATGTGTATTAGCTCAAGGCCACTTACCTGACTTTCAAATGGGTTGTCGGCAGGGACCCTTTCAATTTCCATGAGGTTTGAGTCATTCCACAACTGATCAATTTATCATTGCGCATGTTCCATTAGGATAAAATCCCTTGCTTGTGCCTCCGATGTCATAGTTAGTCCCTTGTTATGCACTTTTGTTTCCTCTGTTGCTATGATTTCTTCCTTGGCTTTGAGGGCGTCTTGATATGAATGCTCTATATTTTCCACCTGTTCATTCATGCTCATGGCCTTGAAACTTATCATTTTCGGTTCGGTCATCCTTTGCACCACCTCGTCCCAGTTCTGGGAGTTCTCTGTAAATAATTCATATTCGAACTTGCCGTGAGCATACGACCAGCACGACGACACCTATGAATAATGTTGCAAGGACATGCCCCTAGGATCATACTTGTGGAATCATCCTGTCATGAATCTGAATTCAAGTTGGCTCAACCCTTATTGTTTTTCTTGAGCGGTATCCTTTACCAAGTATAAACCTACATGGAAACCATAGGTTATGAAGGCTTATTTCTTGCCCTTGACCAGGGTGGCATTGTAGCCCTGCAAAATGGTTTGATAACATATTTCTCCCATGAAGAGTCGGTCTGGGACATGATCTGGTAGGATATTTGGTGCTCTGGTTTCCCCAAACACCATGGTGTAGGTGGCGCGCTTGTCCAAATACCAATGGCCTACCTTGGATATAATCTTCTTGGATATTGTCGATAGCCTTGGGAATTCCTTATTAAAAAGAATAAAATAAATTTGGGTCATGAATTCATCGCATATGAGGGAGTAGGATTTCCTATACATGTTTTCCCATAGCACGTTGAAGTAGACGTGGACCGATAGTTCTGCAATATGCTAGCTTAGATTCATGTCGACAAAGACGTTTCTGGTGCACATGACATTGAGAAAGTATGAAGCCATGTAAAATGTTGGTGCTT
Source organism: Picea engelmannii (assembly GCA_009831015.1). Taxonomy (NCBI): domain Eukaryota; kingdom Viridiplantae; phylum Streptophyta; class Pinopsida; order Pinales; family Pinaceae; genus Picea; species Picea engelmannii. The sequence goes on from ML781265.1 coordinate 594,627, forward strand.
CCCCTTCCTTCGATGCCTGGTCATGCTACACATAGATACTCATTTTCTTGGAGATTAATTCTCCCCAATTGAATCTGCACCCTACGATCACAACTGTGTATTCCAAAGGCATGCATGCCTCTAAAAATCTAGAGCAATATTTCTCTCTGTACAATCGGTATATGAGAGCCATCAAATAGACATATGGATCCCTTAAGTTATTTTTCCCATACTAGATAGTTCTCTGGTTGGTAAAATTCTTGTCCTCCTTCCACCATGAGGTCATCACTTAGCTGGTGTTGTGGTGTTTGTAGAACTTCACGATGAAGTCTGTGTTTAGCCGCTCCTTAGGGTATCTGAGTTTGTAATAGTTATAAACTTCTAATGGGAGAAAAACTCTAACACGCCCATCATTGTCATTATTGATTAAACACTTATGTGTGTCTGTGTGGTCGATGAGCCATTTTAGGACCTCTATGCAAGGGAAAATGGGGGTTCTTCTTGCCACCATATGCAGGTACATCCTTCAGATGTTCGAGAACACCTGGTCATTGAGCGCCCATATGTTTGGATCACTATGTGGGACATATGATGGGTATTCCTCCCGGATGATCCTGTTATGGGGGAACTATCTTGGACCCGGTGCTTGCCTCATTATCCCCAAAGACCGGAGGCTAGATGAAAACATTTTTCATTGTTGTCTTAACGACAGGTTCTGGCCTCGAGACATACACCAATTTATTTTCAATCCCCAGAGAAGAGCCTTCGCCTACCTATGGTTCTTTCAACTTTGGTGCTCTCGGGGAGCATCTGGTGGTTGGATTTCTCAGTGACCTCATTCCTACAACTTAAATAAAATTTGAGGGATTGTGTAAAAACCGCGAAACTCACATATAAAATTACATCCGACGAATTTACTGACTCTAATACATACCTTTGAAGCTTGTTAAAACCTGGTTATTTTGACAATCACGGGATCGATACAGCCTTCGAGTTACTCGTATTTCTCCTTTGTATGCTCTTGAATTATCTTACATGCATAATAATTTCATTTAAAATGACTCAGGATATTTTAAACAGGAAATATTATACCGTGTCGCATCATCCATTCAATCCGGGTTATGATTGAAATTTTAATAAATCTTCCACCAAATATTTAGAACTTAAATTCATCATGGGTTTACAATGGAGGCATGGGTGGTGATGTGGTATATCGATGATTTTAAATGGATGTTTTGATTGGAGTATGAGGTAGAAACTAATGTAGGATCGGGTATTAATTATCTCCTTAAATGCTCAAAATCTGATCGTATCAAATGCTAAAATGTCCCATCGTGTTGCTCTCTCGGTGGGTGGATCGGGGATTAGAGGTGTGCTATGAATGTTTTCATTGATAACCTCATGCACAAAGTTTTGATGCCGATCAATCCTACGGTACATTTCTGACGTGACAATGCTTACTCGGAGGTGTGAATCAGACCTAGGGAACCAAGGATAACTCAGAATGGCACTAGACCGTACGACCCTGTTACCTGGTAAAGACACGTGGCATTGAAGACCATTGAATTAATTCTCTTGTATTAATCAGAGTTGGGATTTTACTTAAGTTATTCATTCTATATTAAACCTTATCTTGCCCATGCTGAAAACTGCACAGGATTGACGGTTTACAATAAACCTATCAAAGCACTTTTTCGGATCGACTCCCTTGAAAAAGTATCGATGCCGAAAACACATAGGGGATCGACGATCGGGAATAAATTTTATCGTGGTCAGAATGTTTGTTGTGATACTTATAGTTTTTCCCCAATTCCAATAAATCACGTCGGACATCGGCTATCGACAATGTCTTTATGTTCTTTTTTAATGCATGTCCCCCCCATCTTTTATCGATGTCGAAGAGGAATCGTCTATCGGCGATATCTTTATGCGCAAACCAAAACTTCCTTTTGTCGACGTCGATGGATATTGATGCTCAACGACTGAGGTTTTTCTGAGTGGTTCTTTTTCTTGTTTGAATTCCTTCCGATGCTGACCCTGAGCGCGTTTGGTGAAGTGTTTGGCTATTGATTCTTTATTCAGATGTTAAGGTCTTTTTAGTGATGGGGTTTCATAAGTTCAAGAAAAAATGAATAGGTGATGAGAGTCATGAAAAATAAGAAAAGACAAAACATTTTAAAAAATGAAATCGAATCAGATAGTGAAGAAGATCAAGTGGTACCCAAAAAAGTAAAAAATGGACAAAGGATTTTTTAGGGTCTGTTGAGTGCTCAATAGGACCCAAATATTAGAGGATGGGAGCCTACAAGAGCTGCAAGGAAAAGAAGATAATTGCACGTACCAATGGTAGATGCCAAGTAGCGATAGAGGACAATGTCACTGCTAGAGAAGATTAATATGACCGCAGAGATGAAGAACCTTCACGAAGAAGAAAAAGCAGTACAGGAACACAAAATTGCATAGTAGGCTCAATTGGAGCCCCTACAGGAAAAGGTAGAACAGTTTATCGTGGAAATTGATGCAGTGAAATTATGCCTCAAACATATATACTTGGAGGGGGGAGAGATATTAATATTACCAGTCTCTGCGTAGATGGTCGAAGCCATGAAAACAAAGAGCATCCAGGCTCAGGAGAAGTGTCAACGGATAGTAGACATGTACGAAGCACTGGCACAAGCAGTGGTAGATAAGGGAGTTAGGAAGTGACTAGGGATGAGTCACAATTTCAATATTGGGGTCTTGTTAGGTGCAGGCCAGATTTGAGGGAAAGGCACGATGTGGGAGGTGAATGTGCATGCAGAAGGATCAACACATGTAAAATAGACGCGCTTGTAGAAGAGGAAGGCATGCAAGGAACACATGCAAGAAGACCTAGCCAAGATAGGGTTAGGGTTTTGGTAAGAGAATGTAATGGATGGTAAGATGAAAATAGGTATAAATAGGTACCTAGGAGGTCTAGGTAAGGGGCTCAGAGTTGGTTGGATGCTAGCATGTTCGAACATTGTTAGTAGTTGTTATTACTTAATGCGACTGTAAGTCCGATCTAATTTTGTAAGATGTTGATATGGCAAGAGGGATTAAGGTATATATTGAGGGTTAGATCATAGTTTGAGGAGCCTAGTGCGATCAAGTCCGCCTCATTGTAATATCTTGACCTATTTTGAGGAAGATTTGTAATGCGCGTGGTGTTATAGGTTTGAATCAAAGATAATAAAATAGTAGAATAAAAAAATCTTTGTGGATGTAGCCCAGGAGGGGTGAACCAAAAAATACCCTACATTATGTGACTAAATGTTATGTATCTTATTTGATGTTGATGATTAGATGTTAGATAAATGAATGAAGGAATTAGTTATATATGATATTTTACATGCATGAATATGACAATGTAATAAATCTAGATGTATGAACTAGTGAATGATTAAAGGTCACCGAGGTTAATCGCATATCCCCATTCATTCCGAGGATGCAAGCATCTGAGAATTACATCCACCCATAAGACTATCTCAGGTGAGACTGCACAATACATATTGTGTGTTGCGTTGCCTTCTCGTTTACTGGGAGGGCTGATAGTTTTAGAGGGATGTTTTTGGAAGCTTGTTCAAATCTAAACCTAGGTCAACTTATGACATTAAAGTAAGATCAAAGTAGATAAAGTAATAACCAACAAATAGGGTCATCCTCATTCGTCTACGAGGCAATAGGATCTGGGTCGACAAAAGAGTCAAGAACATCTTGATACTCTATCTCTGCTATCGACAGTGGCATTGCCACTCCAGTATGTGACTGACATTCAAAATATGCAGTCGAGGAAGGTAGGGTCCAAGGATCGTTAAAATACAAAGTGAGGAAAGGAACATACCTCATTGACAAATCCGACCTTCAGGACATGGCATAGATATGATGAATTGGTGCCATGAAATCAAAGATACCCATAAGGGATGAATACATTTCGACACCAATATTCTTAGTTGTCGGATGATAATTTTTTATCACGGGGATCCACGGTCCAACCTATGCATTGGGGCTAGAGTATGCAAAGGAAAACTAGTTGATCATCACGATATTCCCATTGTGAGGAAAGAATAAAGTACAAAATACGGATTATATGAATGCAGTCATAGCATAAGTCTAGTTATTTCCTAGTAACAAGTTGTATTCAAGGGGCACATCAATCACCTCGACATCCACCTCCACCCTCTTCCCACCTAACTTGACCAGGAAGGCATGAATAATACCATGGGGATGGAAAGAACGATCGTCAAATGTGGTCAACATGGTCGAAGATTGAGAGAGGGTCGGAGAGCTAATGGATTTCGAACAGGTTAAGGACATCATGCATGTTGCAGTTCCTTCATCAATAACAATACGTTTGATGGTATACTTTTTGTAATCCATGTGGATTTGGAATGACACATGGTAAGGAAAGTGAGGCTTCACATATATGATGTCAAAATTGATAACCTTATAGCCACAGCGATCTACATCTCCTAACATAGATAAAAAGGCATTCCTCTATGAAGGACATGTCTAGAGTACCTCCAGAGACGACATTGTGCAAGGGGTTTGATCTAGATCCTCAACAATAGAGTAATTCTGGGAGGCTCTAGCATTAGGGTTGTGGGTAGAGCGCTTGACTACTCCTTTTGGAATACAAGGTAGAGGCTCTAAGTTTTTGATCTGTAAAGGCATCTCCTGTGGAGGGGGAGACTCTAGACCAGGTACAATATGTGAAGAACTGTAATCGCGATACCGAGTGGCTACATTAACCTAAGACTTGACCATATTGATGCATAGATGGTCACCTTCTTGTGCCAATGGTTTTTTACTTCCACTCACCACATTTATGACATTCAAAGAGCTCAAGCCCATGTGTTGATTATGTGGAAAAGGATTATTCAGCACAGTGGGTGGTAGAGATAAAATCCTTGCAGCTTCCACAAGTTTGGGGTACAAGTGGGTAAGGTGATTGTTTGTACAAATCTTGCAAGGAAACTTCACCTTTCTCCTTTATTTCTTTCCCTCACTAGCATTCTTATTCGACTTCTCATTATTATCATTGTCCTTGGGTTTATTATTATTATTCCTCCCACCCTTACAATTGTTACCATGTACTTTCTTCTTATTCCCTCCTGGTTGTTGGTTACCATTTGGGTTGGTCGACGACTGCACAAAATGTACATATTCCAACTGAGTGGGAGTGGAGGACATAGACGAACCTTTCCCTCCTACAGACTAGTTTAGAGACAACCCTTTCAACTGGATTGTCACCAAGTCTGGAGATTTCACATTTGCGGAGCCTACAATACCATCGGCATGAGGTCCGAGCTTTTGTCTAGGGTCATAGCTTGACCTTGGTGCATATGGAATAATTTTGTATCACATCCCAGAATGAGAATATATAGGATCTAACTACTGGGATTTAAAAATTGCTTCTTCCTCAGAAGTAACTCTGGATGTGGAAACATCCTTCGAAATATAAGGTTGTAAAGACTTAAGGAACCATTCTAAAAGGAACTCCAGAGGTATGTAGACCTTAATAAACCTCTTCCATCTATACCACTCTTGGATGTGATCCAAGATATGGGTGGCTTTGTCCTGGTGGAAGGCCAACATAAGTTATATGTCAACATCATAACAAACCAGAAATTGGAAGTGGTTGAGGAAGAATAAAACTATTTGATTAAAAATTTCGTACATCCCCCCAAGTATCTCTATATACCATTTTGTTGTGACCCCTGTGAGGGTGCGTTGAAACAATCTTAAATGAATAGAATAATCATTAAGGGAATTATAAGAGAACCAAAGATGAAAAGTAGTAATGTGATCACTAGGATTCTCACCATTCTTACCTTCGAATTTCATAATATCCGAAGGAGTATTGGTGGGGATGGGGGGACATGAAGGGTCATGATGCACAGGGTCATTCATTAATATAGACAGGTCTGGAAGATTGAGAATGGCCATAAAAGGGATATGGGGTTGCAAAATCTGGCCCCAAGCTCCCGTAAAATATTTTTGATGGGGAATCACAACCCATCCAAGGCTCTGGTATGCACCATGTCCATGTCTGGGATTGTAAAACCCCCCTCCAAACTGATTCATAATGGGTTGGTTGGGCACCATTCTAGTAGGAATGTTATGATGAGAGTTGTATAGATTTCCCCCAGCCAGAGTATCTCAAGGTTGGGGATTTCCTGAGGTGTGAAAATGACCTCCTCCGAGTGTGAATCTAGAGGATAGAGGTGGATTCTTCATGCCAAACGTGTTGGTTGTAATCAACATGGAGGAGGTAGGTGTAAAGGATGGAAAATAAGCTACAACTTGTCTGCCAGGTTGACCACTCCATCCAAGAGAATTAAGACCAAGATTAGACCCGAGGTGAAAAGGAGGTAGGATTCCAACCGTAGGATTCGTTTGAGGGATATGAGAACCACCAAATGAGACATGAATATGTGGAGGATCCATTCCCCCAAGACCAATACTAGTATATGGGTTAGAAGTTGGAATGGAGGATGAAAATTGCGATGTGAAATTTGGCATACCATAAGAAAAAGGACTAGAGGTCATAGGAATGGACTGAGTATTGTATCCAGGTGTACAAAAAATAGATCCAAAAGGGTTCGTCACAATGGGTTGAGTAGCAACTACAGGCTGCATAGGAGTGATGAGGGGAACCATTGGCACTACAACCACAATGGTTGAAGGTGTCGAAGGAACACTAATAACTATAGTAGGAATGGGAGTTGAAGGACACTTAGCATATTTCTGACTTGAATCAGTACTCAACCTTGTATTATCACAAATCTAGTAGATGGAAGTGTGTGTGCCACATTTGATAACTTTACGCCTTTTAGAAGGAAAAGACTCAAGATGCGGTGGTAATCTTAACAAACGACGAGACCTGCAAGGAAGATGGTCTAGCTCCACGATGACTCAAGAATTGAGATATAAAAATAAATCCTAAGTCCAACTAATAATCAAAGAGAACACCAAAATAAAAAAAAGGCCAATATGCACACAAACAGGACAAAGTGGTTGAAAGGGGCCTCCCTCCTTAAAGTAGGTATCCCTCACCCAAGAGGGGTCTAAGAATCCCTAAAAAATATCAGAGATATCAAAATCAGTTATAAGAGACCTCGTGGGCTTAACAACTAGTCATTCACATCCCCTCGGAGAGGTAATCCTCCATAAAGGTTGTGTGTTATCCGACCCTTATCTCACCCAGGGTACTTGTAGAATAACCCATGCAAGTAACAATTGTTGTACCTATGTCAAGAAACTAAGCCACCACGATATAACCTATGCGTAGATGAACAGTCATAAGTTAGGTATACCTTATGGGAAAGGTAGAAAAGACTGAAATATTGAAAGCACCACCTCTCACAGAGGTAAAGGTACTAGAAAGACCCCCATATATGAATAGATCCTTAGAAATATCTCTGAAGCTAAGACGTTATTGGGGGGATATCCCCTCAACCAACTTCACGTGATCTCGTGTTTAACTCCAGTGTAAGTGGAGCCTCCTGATGTCACCAATTATACAATGGATTTAACCACTCCCTTAGTCATAAACATATGTTGAATTTAATAGCCTTGGAGAGTTTTACTCACAAAATCCTATTCTGAGGCTCTAAATCCTAAGCTAGTTTGTTCACCCTAAAAAAATAAATTGTTTCTAATAAATTTTAAATTTATCAATGTTACTTTTAGTGGCCTTGTTTACTCAAAAGGGCGTGGTCATGAAACTGATGATGTTATGACCCAGTAAGTAAAATAAATGAATATGAATAAAATACAAAGACCTAACTTCAATTCCCAATAAATGATAATCTTTTCAAAATGCAATTTCCAATTTAATTATGCAATTTCAAATAAGATGCAATCTTTCCATACATGTACTAATATCAATGATAAGAACCTAGAAGATCAAATTCCAACAATGCAAAATGTATATTTTTTTGGATTTTCCATATAAAAGAATGAAAATGCAAGGACTGAACAACATGTTGATATAAACATTCTACTGTATGTAAATAGAGAAAAACCAAGTAGAATATCAAGAAGTAAACACTCTGCCCAATATGTAAGGATAATCAATGGAAAGGATGATGATAAAGAAACACCGCCTAAAAATTCAACCAAAGAAAGGTTTCCTATCACTTTGTAGGTCGTTAACACTCATGACAGAGAACTAACAAGACTCAGCAACCATGAAAACTTACCCAAAAAATATCAAACTCAATAATCAAGCAAAATAGGGGATGATGTATGCAATTGTTGAGGAGAAAACCATGTATATATGCTTCATATAGAATGAAAGCTCACGTATGTACACAACTATCAGGAAAATAACCATGTATATGTATTGAAACACTGTTAGGTTAAGGATAAGGCCAAGAAACACAAACTCAAAATGAACATGGGCTGTGTTGGTCACTATAATTGCTTAATTGATTTAAACAACCAAGTGATACATAAATTATCAACCCAGGGAAGTCTTTTATTTCAAAGATAACCACGCACTATATATGCTCAATTCCAAAAGCAACTTAGTGTTGTAGTAAAGAAAATTAAATTAATCACACTTGCTTGAATAAACTGAAGTTCTGAATTAAATCACAGGAAAGCAACTCCCCTATTGCAGATCTTTAAAGATTAATCTAAGAATCCTGGATTACATTATAATAACACTTGTAATGGGAAATAACAACTATTCTGCAATCAGAGAACATGACCCTTACTCTCAAACAGAGACTTGAGTGCCAACACTCTTTTATGAAAACAGTAAGCAGAGAACAATTAACTCTATCTAACAGGGAACAAGGCTGTCTAGTTCCTTCCTTTCTAAGCAGGATCCTTAAGCCCTATTTATGTTTTAGAACACTTGTGGAATTAAAGTTTACAGAGAACAGGATGGTCCGATCCCTTCCTTTCTGAGCAGGAACCCTTCACCCAATCCCTGGCTAGCACACTTGAAGGATTAAATGAAATCTATAGAAGACAAGGTGCTCTGATTCCTTCCTGTCTGAGCAGGAACCTTTAACCCAATCCCTGGCTAGCACACTTGCAGAATTAAATGAAATCTACAGAAGACAAGGTGTTCTGATTCCTTCCTGTCTGAGCAGGAACCTTTAACCCAATCCCTGGCTAGC
>ML781265.1:626968-643851 GCA_009831015.1 Picea engelmannii
GGTTCCCATGAGGTTTTCCCTCTTTCCTCATTTATTTCCGTGTATCTTTTGTATTTGGGTACCTAACATGGCCTCGTTGTCGGGACCCATTCTTTATTTTCACCATAGTGATGTTCAGGGGGGGTGTTGGAGTTACTTCACACACACCTAGGATTTATTTTTCCTAAGATTTTTCCTTGTTTATTAGTCATAATTATTCATTATCCAGACTCCTATATTTTAGGGGAGAATATTCCACTTGGAGAATATTCTTATTCAGTTGACACTTCAGTTTGACTAATTGAGTTGAGTTTAGATGTTGCATTGGTTTTGTCACCATGCAACATTGGGATCATCACCAACTAATACACACTTGCCTTGGGATCATCACCAGAATGATGCATTATCCTTGATTTCCTAATTTAACTCCTCACTACTCTTTGTTCAGTCATTTAATTGAAGACTAGCTGACTAGTTAACTCAACTAGGTGGCAGTTCACTCCCGTAACTGCCTGAGAGACTAGACTAGGTGGCAGTTTACTCCTGTAACTATTGGTGTGTGTCCAGATCACTCTATACCACCACTATAGCTCATTAGTTACTCATATATCCTATATCTATTGTAAATTATTCACTCTTTGAGTGTGGAATACGGTTAATGAGAATTCTTCCATTCTTTCTCTCTTGCTTCTTCTTTCTCAATTTCTCTCTGCAAATGTGTGTGGTATTTTCTATCTGGATCTATTTTGTGTAGGTTCAACACATTTACACCTCTCTCCCCTCTCCTGATATTTCTACTGGAGTATCATCCCCCATGAGAATAGCAGGTGTTAAGCATGGACTCAAAGAAGAGAAAACTTCATCTTCCCCTGCCATATGATGCGATGCACCAGAATCTATAATCCATGAATCAGATGAGGAATTAATTTCAACAAGATCATGATTATTAATTTTATTAGGAGAAGGATATTCTTCCTTATACTTCTTGACTCCCTCTGGAATGAAGTTTTCAAGGTTGTTCTGCTGAAGTTCATGTGCCAATGCTTCTTCATGCATGTGGATTCTTCATGATTCTCTTTATTGAAGTAAGTGCACTTCTTTCCCTTCTTCTTTGTCTTGGAATATGAAGAGTATTTGGAACCTAAAGAATCTTTAAAGGATTTGGAATATCCATCCTTCTCATTTTGTTTCTCCTTCCCGTTCTATTTGGATGATCCTTTTCCATCATGCATGGTGAGTGCATGTTCTTTGGGATCCTTGATAAGGCCCATATGAATGTTTTTTTCCTGCTCATGTGTAATTTAATCAATGAATTGACCCATGGTAGGAATATTCCAATTTGTTCCCATGAGATACCTTCCTGAATGGAAAGTGGAAACATAGACAGTATATTATGGTCATAGCTTGGCCAAGATTGTTAGAATAAGTTGGTCCACTTGCTTAGACTTATCAATACCACAAGTTGCTAATATCAATATCAAATATTTAAACTTAGTAAATAAATCATGTATATTATCAAAACTTTTAGGATCCAAATTATTAAACTCTACCTCAAGAATATGACCTCTCATCTCATCCTTCTTTCCAAACAGACTTTCCAAGGTGGTCCAGATCTTGTTTGGAGTCTTTCATGTGGAAATATGAAACCATAGATCAGTTGAAATCAATTCAAGAAGAATTCATGTGTCTTGATCATTTTGGTTATCCCATCTCATCTTCTCAATTGTCGATGTAGGTCCTATTTCTGTCCTCATCGTCAAGTTGTACAGTTCTTTCCTTTTGAGTTGGAATCCTTCCTTGGGCTTCCAATAAAAATAATTGTATTGTGTGAGTATTACCATCAAGTCTGAATGTATAATAGGTGTCATATCTATCTCTCCCACTATTTATGAGAACCCCTAAAAATTTAATCTCAATCTGCAAGTGAAAAACTAATAAATCACTACAGAAAGGGCACTTTAAGTGAAAATGTGTATCAGTTTTAGGATATGATCTTTTGACTTATTTTCTGTGCAAAAGGTGAGTAATATATCCAAATGGTTCAAAAACCACTTGAATAGTGGGTTGATTTACCTCTCATGTGAATCGTTTCCTCAAAAAGTTAACATTTTGGGAGAAATCAGTGCATAAAGGTACAACCACAGATTCGTATCAGTTTCAAGAGGAAATATTCAGACTTACTCTTTGAGAAAATGATGAGGAATATCTCCAAACAGTTGAAAACCCACTTGTAGTATGGGCCGATTTATTTCTCTACCTAGTTGTTTCCTCAAAAAGTTAATATTTTTGGAGAAATCACTGCCAAAAGGTACAACCACAAAAGTTTCTCACCGAAACTTTGATTTTCTTTATTCATTGGCTTGTCTGGCTTGCTCCAAGCAGGGTAGCTCTGATACCATGTCATTTTTTCATCAAAACCTGCACATGATATCTAGCTAAAGAAAGTACAAACAAAGCTTATCAAGAAAGGAAGAGAGATTCAATATGAAAGAATGAGAAAATATATTCAGACTACTCCAATGAGATGATGATTGATACATAGATGATGATCAATATGCTAAAATGAATCAGTGGAATACACTCATATATAGGACATAACATTCCATAATAGCAGAATGCATGCATGCACAATAGTATAATAATTATTATCTAAAATAGAAAGTCTAAAATAGAACTAGTCAGTTAAGTCCCACTGAACTAGTGTGCCAAAAGTAGAAATTTCTCCAACAATTTTGTATCTATCTTGTAGGATGATTCTAGTAGAATATCATGAGATATTCAATGAATTGGAATGGGTATCAACATCAAACAGGAGAACAAGGTGCATTTTATTTTCTCTTCTCTATCCCTACTTTCTCCTAATTTAAGTAGTTATTTCCTTTATTTTTTGTGTTCTTGTCACTGAGGGGAGATTGTTGTCTCTTTCACTTAGTATTTCTATACTATGATGATTACACAAGATCAAATGGGGAAAATTCCTTAATCATAAACCTTAGAATACATCCTCAATAAACACATATCTCTCAGTGACAAGACAAGTATTCGGTATGACCACAAGCATAAACACATTGAAGAAGAAAATAGTTTTAAACTACCACGAAAGACAAAAGAAAGACCTAAAATTCATAAAAATGGTTCAAAGGATTCCAATAGTAGAGTAAAATACCATGATAAATAAATACATGAAAAGAAAACATCTCAAAGACCTCCATTTCAAAGAACACCCTTTGCTCCCAAGTATCAAATTTTATTTCTTGGTTATTATTTTTCTTGCAACAATTTTGGACATAAGGCTATAGAATGTATATCTTATGCAAGAAATAATCAAGTAAGGAATAGAGGTATCTACAATAATGTTGAATGTTAAAAATTCCAAAACTATGGACACATAGTTCGAGACTGTAGAAGCATGATGGAGTCTTCCATGAAATAAAATGCTTATATCAAATATAAGAAGGTTTGCAGAAGAAAAAAAAAAAAAGGACAGATCAATGGAGAATTCTCAAAGGAAATACCCATGGTAGTTGTAGAGATGAGTAAAAATGATAAATCTACAAGTAAAAAGGAATATGGAAGGATCACAAATGATGATCCTGTAGCAAATAAACATTATACATTATTCTAAACAATTTGGCATAGAGACTCTCAGTATCACGGATAATGTTGAGGGGGATTATAAGTAGCAGGAAGGGAAGACCAAAGAAAGGACAACAAAGGATTATATAGAGAAGAATACAGTGTTTTGGTAAATCATACATGATCACAAGGGAGTTACTTCATAAATCTTCAAGAAACAACCCAGTCTAAAGGATAGTCAACATAGTCAAAGGGGGAGTATGTTGGACATAGTGGTACCATATTGTCATTGAAGCTAATAGTGTGCAGAAGAATCCAATATAAACCTATTGAGATCAATTCCCTCTTACGAAATTTCCCTCCCCTTTTCTATATTCCCAACTTCTTTTTTCCATTTATTTTCCCTCTTCAATACTTACCCAAATTCCCCTTTTCTTTTCTCCCTTCTATTCTCCCTTTCCAGTTACCATAGTCATTTTTTTGAAAACAACCGGTTCGCGGGTTGGTGGAATCGTGGGTTCTCACTTCCATTCATATTCCCATATCATGAGTCCAATCGATTTCCATATCATCCTATACTTAACTGTTTCTGTAGTCGTGGGTTCTCGGGTTGGTGGGTTCAAAATTTCATATCCCATGTTTCACGATATACATTTTGCACCTAAAAGATCCATGATCTATAGTTTGACCATGAGACTCCTCGAGCTCCTAAGTATCTCATCTCTCCTCTATTGAGTCTCACCGACCGCGTTACAACACTTCGCCAATTTTCGACCTTTCGCAACAACGGGTTTGTGGGTTCCCAGATTGGTGGGTTCACAAAAAATCCCAAATCCTAATTTCTCTCGTTCGTCCCCGCCAACTTCGCTCTTTTCCCAATATGCATTTAGTATGGTTTAATGCTAATAAATCATCATGTAGGTTCCATAAAGATATTCATTAATAATTTAAGGTCTCGAGGAGATTTATTATTAAACCACATTAAAGCACGATTTGTGTAATATTATATTATCCCTCTCAAGTGCTCATTTCAAATATTATATGGATTAAAAGAACGCTCTCATCAACTTATGGAAGCAGTAGATTGAAAATAGTTCTGCAGAGATAATTTGGACATTTTTGGATGTGAGGACCATAACTTTCAGTGGTCTAGAACGTATTCTTACTATTCATCCCCTTTTTCTCAGACGAAAGTAATTTGGAAGTTCGGAATTGCTCGTGCAGGTTGTGCTCTTAAGGTTTTTGACTGCAAGGAATTGATTTCCTGGTGTGCTAAGAAATATATACCAATTCAACGGATTATTCAACTTCAATACCATTCTCCCGTCTCTCTTTCAATTCAAGTGTTCCATAAAATTCTAAAACTCCCAGAGCCAACACTCACTTTCAAAGGTGAAGATTGGAGGGACTTCTTGAAAAATCATGACAACGACATGTACCTCTTTCCTGAATTCTTGGAGAATCCCACAAACATCCCTAAATATATTACTAGTTTGTAGGTCAAATCGTTCAAAAAAACCTTGTGGTAAATTGCTTGGTTATTCACCAGAGTGACAGGCCAAGAAAATATCGTCAGTGTTTCCCATATGATTATTTATATCTTATATTTTACTAACAAGGAGCAAGCCATTTTCGATTGTGGAAATTTAATTTCCATTGAAATATCTTCCTAATTTTCACAATACAAAAAAGATAAGAAATTATTTATGGCCTCTTATTTGGTATTCACGATAGCACATTGCTGTCAATTTCCTAAATTGTCTATATGCAAGAAGGTGAATTGTGAATTTGACCCAGTGATCGTTTGGTACCAAGCATTGCGGAGGCACAAAACTTCCTTGCATTTTTATAAAGTATTCAATGAATTTGTCTTGGTTTTTAAAGGATTCTTGTTTGGAAAAGATACCCCCATAATATCTTCCCAGGAAAGTAAATTCCTGGATAAAAAGGGGATGTTGGAGGAAATGGAAAATTACAATGTTATCAGGATTTTTAGTGCTAAGGAAAATCCTTCCTTTCTTCCATGGCAGATATCCGACAGAATTTTTATTATAGAGGTGGTAAGGAAATATAAGTTATAGCTACACTTGTTTCATGAGAAATGAAAAAAATCAATTCATACCCTTTCCTTGGAAAATTGGGGACTTTGTATTAAAAAATATGAACAAAATCGATGAATTTGCAAACCACTTACACAATCTCAATATCAAGTATGTTGAAAGGATAAAAGGGTTTGAATCTAATGGAATTTTTGTGGAACATATGATAGCAGTGGGATTTAGAAATTCATTTATCCATACTATTCTAGGATAAGAATAAGATAATAACTTGGGAATTCTTACTCTCAATGCTGACGACTTGGATAGAGTAATCAGTACCAATAAATTTTAAAAACATAAAGAAAAGGGTCTCAATGAGAAGAGTGCCCAGTCCCCAACTGTTACTCCTAAGACTACAACATCTTGGAGTAATGCTCCAATGGCCCACCCATCTAGAAAAGTGATCAACAATAGTTTAGGCGAAATATGAGACAAGAACCCCCCTCCAGGAAAAATTGAAATCTCACATAAAATCCCTCTGAGGAAGAAGAGGAAGAATATTGTACAAGAGGAAGAAGAACATCATGTTGAAAGTGATATAAACAACTTATCCCTCGAATATATGGAGCTAGAGGATGGCATCGAGAAAAAAATTTCTAACATTGATTAGCCAGGAAGCACAGCCCACCAAAAACCGTCGTTGTAAATTATTGAGAATGAGACCTTCGATGAGGAAGAGTCATTTGTGTTTCAGAGCATTGTCTTTGATAACAAATATAAGAAATTAATTATTGAGAAGAGTGATGTGAATAATAAAAAATAGAAATCTCGTTCATAGGTTAACCTAAGAATTATGTGGCCTTCCCATATTTCCATAATCCATAGAGAAATCGGTGATTCATTGGACGACTCCATTGGTGGTCTCAAAGAGGAAAATACAAAGTTAAAGGAGAGGATTAAGAAATTGGAAGAGACCTTAATGCCTCTTCCAGTCCTTGCCATCCCTTTGGAAAATTTTGTACCCACCATGCTCAATGTTAAATTAAAAGGATCCTCAAGCTTACTTACATCAACCAGGATCTATGTAAAGAAAGATATCAAAAAAAAAATGGCATTGATCACAAAATCTTGGAAAATTTAAAAGAAAATGGTTTCCTTTCACTGAAGGGCACATTCCTTTCATGAGTATTTGAAAGCTGACCTAAAAAATGAAGAAGGTTTTTACCTCGATGTTGTAGTACCCCTTTTTGTTAAAGTTTCCATCATGACAGAGCTAAGGAGAAGACAGGAGGATATTCTCTCTCCAAGTCGGATTAAACAGTGGAATGCGTGCTGGAAAGAAAAGATAAAAAGCTTGAATAATATTTTTCAAACATGCAGCCAATCCATATCAAAGAGGGAATAATTATTCAAAAGACTCATAGAGGTAGACTTAACCGAAAGCACTAACGAAGTCCAAGATCCCAAGTTGATCCTCAACTAGTTGTTCCTAACAAAGAAACAATTTGATGACCAAGTTGAGATATTTAAAGGGTTGTCAATTGAAAAGTTCTATGGTATACTTGAATATAATGAGGACGACATAGACAATTGGCTAGTGGACTACTCCGTGAAAAATCAGGATCTTGAAGAAGCATTACATGGCATTTCCCTTGATATGAGAGACTTGGTGGGTGATCTATTTGACATCAAAATCCTGCATGAAATCAACGTGGCACCAATGAAAAATTACAACAAAGAATGGTTCAAGAAAGTTGTCGATAAATTGACCAATGAATGGAAAGAAGTAGTTGAGAATGTTCTTGCAACTGTTGATGAAAACGATAAAAGGACATCAACAAGAAAGTGAAATCACGATAGACCATCATAGTAAGTTTATGTTGATCATATCCTTATTTTTCTTTATTAGGTCCTTCATCCAGTTATTCCACCACTTTCACTAGAAAGGTTTAACCAAAGACTGATAACTCATTTTTTCTTCTTACCAGGTCTTGCTATTCTTCTACATCCCATCTTCTTCCTTCTAAAATATTATTTCTTGTATTTATTTTCTTTATGGTCTGCAGGATCCCTAATCCCTGTCTTTAAGACAAACACATTTAAAATTTCAAAGAATATGTAACAGACTATATATTTTTTAGAAATTTCAAGAGAACTACTTTGGGAACAATATCGACTATGGTTTGTAACATTGTTTTCAGAATATAAATTATTTAAGGTTTATCTATCATTATCTTTATTTGAGATACCCATGTGTCCACTCCGTTAAAGTTCTTTTTTGCATGTGGATCATCTTCTTTTTATTTTATGTGATCAAAAATATTTATCTTAAACTACGATGGATGTGAGGAATTGTTTCTTATTTTCTTTAAGTGTGTGAATGTTCTCGGTTCCTGGTCCTTTCTCACGAAATTTAGTTAAAAAAGAAAACAAAAAATTTTCCTTTTATCTTTCTTGCAATTTATATTTCTTTGATTACCACAACAGCCTTCTACAAACTCCCATATTTTGAATATCTAGAATCCCAAGAAAATCTTAAAGTAAAGAGGAGTACCACCTCTATAAAAATGTAGGGGGGTTTATATCTTCCTGAGGTTGTCATTTCGGTCCTAACAGATTCAGGCGTCAACATTTTTGGTGACCATACTAGGGACTGAACTGAAATTTGGAACATGGTCTAGCATTTCTGAAAATTATATGACTTTGCCCCATGCTGATCAGCCCCGTTTATAAATTTAATTGAACAATCAACATAGCATATTACATCAGTTATACAATATGGTAATAACAACAGTCGATACCCGAGAAGAGTTAGAAAGGTCATGGCATATCTTATTCCAAGAATAAGAAAGAGAAATCCTTCGAAGACATACGAGAGAGGAATGACAAGATCAAATAAATCAAAGGCTAGCTAGAGCAGCACAAGAACAAGGTCAGGATTGAAGTTGGACGAATACAAGGGACCCATTACCAGAATTAAAAGAAAACAAATATTTATTCTTATAAGTGAAAGTCCTATCCCTGGATTCTCTCTAGACATGGAAAAAATAAATGAACAACCCTGAGACGAGCATCATGAGGAGAGACAAGGAGGTGGAAGAGATGCTGCAAGAAATCAAGGAAACCCAAGATTTGAAAATCGAAGGAGGGTAAGAGATTCCCCTCTAAATATTATAGGTGAGCAACATGATCTCCATGTTCCCCCTAAGGGAACCCTAAAGAAATTTTCTAGATATGGAGAAATCAATGCAAAGAGGCATATGCACTTATTTCTTGATGTTTTTTATTTTCACCATGTTGAGTATGACGATGTCATGGTAAGTTTGTTTCTGCAAACCTTATCAAGAAGAGCATATGAATGGTATACAACATTTCCTAGTAGATTAATTCACTCATTTAATGACCTCTAAGCTATGTTCCTGACTATGTTCTCCCCTCCAATTGGTTATCATACCCTTCTCATCGATTTCACCTAGATTGGTTTGTGAAAGAATGAAAGGATACGATATTTTAATATCAGGTTCAATAAAACCTTGAGTAGGATTCCAGAAGATAAAAAACTAAATGACCCGGTCATTCTTGGTTTTTATAAGAATGCAATGCCCCCGAATGTGAAATATGTTATCTGAACATCCCAAATGGATACCTTGGAGGAGGAAATAACTAAATACACTAAGATGGAATAAATTATGATTGAAACAAGTGTCTACCCTGACATTATACTGGGAAGAGTACAAAGGAAACTAGGAGGATTAAATATTGATAATCAAGGAGCTTCCACTTCAATAAAGAATGAAGAATTCAAGCCTCGACCAGCTTAAAACCAAACAATGGGAGGAGGATTTTTCAAGGGAACCATACCTGATGTAAAGGTTGACCCTTTGGTGACATAGGAAACTAAGAAAAGAATCGAAATTGCACAGATGAATAGAACTATCAAGCAAATGCAAAATGAGATAACCAGACTAAGAAGGAGAGATAATTACATGGAAAATCCAAGAATTCCAATCACATAGCAAACAAGGAACCCTCCCCAAGAAAAAAAAGTGATGTTTGAGAACACGAAAAATCTGCAAAGACCAAGGGTTCCCACGCAGCCTACTCCTAATGCAGTTGTTCTAGATGATGCCTATGATGAGAAATTAACTGAGCAAGAAAATTATTAATCACCTGATGAAATCTATGAAACTATGCAGATGGATGAATGTGATATGTCCACGTATATATTTGAAGAGGGCAACAACGATCCCAACTCACAAGAAAATGTCACCCAGATTTGTAAATAGACCAAAAAATAAAGGTGATTCTGATATAGAGAAACAAAAAGAAAAAGAAAAAGAAAAAAAAAATGAGAAAAGAGAAAATGAGAAGGTGACGGATAGTGCTGGAAGTAAAATGCAACGCATGACATCAAACTCCACTCAAATGACATATAATGTTGTAGGGGATTTGAGTAAATTAAGGATATTCCTACCCTTTACGAAAGTGGTGAAGATTACCCAACAAAGAGAAAACATTTTTAAATTGTTGGACGATCCATCTGAAAGAGCATAAGATGTTGTTACCAATCCAAAACAAATTCCAAGCCAGTCAACTACCAAGATGAGAGGTACAATTCTTCCCTTTTACATTTTTATTGAAAATCATGATGTTGCACTACATAATTGTTTCGTTGACACTAGCATGAAAAATAATATCATGCCACTGGCAGTCATGGAGTCATTGGCCATGAGTTGCACCAAGTATTATGAAACCAGTGAAAGTATATATGCAATTGATTCTAGAAAATTTCCAGCTTATGGATAAATCAAGGACTTTTATGCTTGGATTATGACAACCCCCCATATCATTACAGTTTTCAATATTATTGTGGTAGACCTTCCTCCAGCATATGGAGCTGTGTTGGGAATAGAGTGGACTTATATGAATGGGGGATATATAATGAATGATGGAAGTTTTATGATTCTTCCAGGAAAGGAAGGAGCAATGATTAAAGTCCCCCGTGAGCCAAAAAAACCCTTCTCTTTCAAGAAGAAGGATAATGATTTAATGGAATATTATATAGAAGTCGGGATTGGAAACTATGCTATCATGGACATGGAACATAGTGAAAGCCTAGAGCAAGTGCAAGACACAGAGAATCAAGAATGTATGTTTGAAGGATATTGGAGGATACCACTCGATGGAGCTTGTTCAAGCTCTGGGAATGGATTTCAAATTTTTATTATGAATCTAGGTAAGGTTATGCATCCACATGCTATTATACCGTAGTTTTCATGCACTAATAGTGAGGCAGAATATGAATCTTTGATCCAGGGGATGATCATTTCACAAGAAATGAAAATAGAACATATAATTGTAACTGGTGACTCAGAGTTGGTGATTAATCAAGTTACCCAAAGGTATAAAATAAAAAAGGAAAGACTTAAGTTATATTTCAAAAGAGTTAACGAATTGATGGAATATTTTAGTTCCTTCAACATTTCTTTCATTCCAAGGGACAAGAATCATAAGGTAGATTCATTAGATTTGGAGGCCTCATTGTCAAACCTAGATGATATCCAAATCAAAACGTCTTTCTAAGTAGAAAGAGTTTTTCGACCGTCCGTGCCCAATAAAATTGAATATTTGCAAATATTTGAGAATGATAAACGATTGGAAAAAAAATTGGTTTAACGATGATGATGATGAAGATGATCACTCAGTTGTTGTCCCCAAAGATTCTATACAATCTGAATCTCTTTTTACGAAAGATAACCATGCTAAGAATCTTCTTGAAGAAGTTTCAGTTTGAAAAGTGCAAGAGACAAGAAAAGTCAATATTGGAACTGACAGTTCCCCGAAATATGTCAACTTGGGAGTTGATTGCACCATTGAGGAAGTTGATCAATATGTTTTCTTGTTCAAAGAATACATTGATGTTTTCTCTTGGAACTATGATGATTTGAAAGATTATGATAAAACTATATTCCAACATATCATTCCTTTGAGGGAAAAAGCAAAGCCAGTGAAGCAAAAAATAAGGATGATGAATCCCAAAATGAAACCTATGGTAAAGATTGAATTGGATAAATTGAAGAAGGAAGGAATAATTTATCCCATTATACACTTAGACTAGATTTCAAATCTCGTGATTGTAAGAAAAAAGACCGAGGAAATCTAGATGTGTGTTGACTTCATAGACCTTAATAGAGAAAGCATAAAGGATAACTTTCCTTTACCTAATATGGAGTTCCTTATCCAACAAGTCACTGGATCAGCCTGCATGTCCATGTTGGATGGTTTTTATGGATATAACCAAGTTTTGGTGGATGAGGAAGATAGGGAAAAGACGACATTTATCACACCTTGGGAGACATATGAATATTCTAGAATTCCCTTTGGTTTGAAGAATGTTGAAGCCACATTCCATAGGGCCATGTATAATGCATTTAATAGTTTGATAGGAAAATTTATGGAAGACTATCAATATGACTTGACAGTGCATTAAAAAAAAAGGGGTGATCATATCCATAATTTGAGAAATTGTTTTGAAAGATGTAGACTATATGGTGTCTCTAAATCCAAATAAATTCTTATTCGTTGTAACTCAAGGAAATTTGTTGGGACACTTTGTGTGCAAGCAAGGGATTTACATAGATCTGAAAAGAGTTAAATAAATAAATTATATCAACCTCATGACATCCAAGAAGGGAGTCCAATCATTTTTCCGCAAGATCAATTTTGTGCGAAGATTTGTTCATGACTATGCAAGTATTGTAAAGTCGATCAATTTGTTGATGAAAAAGGAGTAGAGGTTTGAATGGATAGTGGATACTCAAGAGGCTTTCAATAATATCAAAGGATCAATCACCACAGCTCCATTCCTCATTAGTCTGGATTTTCAAAGGGATTTCATCATCTATTCATTTTCTACTGAGACAATTGTTGCATCTATTCTTACTCAGAAGAATACCAAAGGACAAGAACTCCCAATAAGTTTCATGAAAAAAACCCTACATGACTATGAGTTGAGGTATTCAGAATTGGAAAAGAAAGCCTTGGCTCTTGTAAAATCAATAGCTCATTTTTGGACATACATATTGAACTCCCATGTTATTGCCTATGTTCCCTCATCGCTAGTGAATATACTTCTGAGTCAACAATTGAGAGAAGGAAAATGGGCTAACTGTTTGGAAACGATACAATAATATGATATTGAGATTAAACCTTTAAAATCTATCAAAGGACAATGTTTATGAAAGTTCATCGTGAATGGTGATTCTGTGGATGGAATGATTTCAATTTCAGTAGGAGAACCATTAGTGGATTCAGATTAGTACAGAGATATTATATTCTACTTAAGGTCCAGGCAATTTCCTATCACCATGAACTCCAAGGAGTGAAGAACATTGAAGATGAAGGAAAATAAATATGTGTTGATTGTTGATATATTGTTCATGCGAAATTATGATGGTATACTACTGAGATGCGTTGATGAATACCAAGCCCAATAATTGATGAGGAATTCCATGAAGGAATATGCAATGGACACTTTGCACCTATTGCCACTGCCCACAAGATATTGAGAGTTGAATTCTATTGGCCATCAATTTTCAGAGACTCATATGCCATGATAAGGAAGTGTGTATCCTGCTATCAGTTTTCAGGAAAAATGATGAGATCTGCGATGCCTTTACAACCCATAATTGTAGAAAAAACATTCTCCCAATGGGGAATTGATGTTGTCAGGCCAATTAATCTGAAGTCTAGCAAGGGGCATATGTACATTCTCACAGCTACAGATTATTTCATGAAATGGACGAAAGCAGTGGCATTAAAGAAGGTTGATTATGAAGATCTAATTAAGTTCCTCAAAGACAATATTCTATCTATATTTGGTGTCCCAGATAAATTTATCATAGATAATGGTTTGAGTTTCATCAGGTCGAAGTTTACAGAGTTTTGCGTAGAATATGGAATTATCATGGGTCAATCATCGAATTATTATCCACAAGGTAATGGCCTTGATGAATCCAAAAAAAAAATACTTGTTCAGATACTGAAGAAAACCATTGACAAGAACCAAAGGAATTGGCATCTAAAGTTGACTGATGCGTTGTGGGAAAGCAAAAGGACCCGAAAAGACAACATTAGGATGTCCCTATTGACGTTTAAAATCGTCAATGAAGTTTTGCCCACAAAGTGTTTCTAAAGCCTATTATTATAAAAGCTAAATAATAATAGTAGGTGGGACCCCTTTGTATATTGGAGATTAGGCTGTGTCCTTATTTGATGTTGTACTGATGTTCAACACTGCTTACATGGTTGATGAGATCTTGTTTTTTTCTAACTATGGATTGGGCTTATGAAGTATTGGTTCTTTGTGTTATTACGACCTATGCTATTCATTGATACCATTCCTATTTGTTCTTGGGACACCTGCACAACAAACATGTTAGTAAAAATACATAAAAAGCAATTAGAAATAAGTGAAAACCATGCAAAAAATGCAAAGGGAAGGTGAACTATGCTATATGCTATACTACATGCATGAAAGAATAAAATGACTATGGTTAAATCCTAGCTAGCAAGTAAATGGTTATGTGATTTGATTGAGTTATATGGTTAATATGCAATGGTGATTATGTTATGGCATAATTTGATATGGATTGTGCTATTGGTGATGGTTCGATATATGGTCACTAAATTGGATTTTATAGTTGATATGTAATATAGTCAATTGGAAATGGAAGGTATGATGTGGGTGGCGAGTTTGATGCAATTTCCAAGGCATGGTTTAAATGAATTGTTGGTAGATTAATGGTTGACTGTACTATTGAATTAAATTGACTATGGGTGGAGGCAACATGCATTTACTACACGTCACCCTTACTCCTTATGTTGGCCACGACCCTAGCCAGGCTATTGTTCAACCTTGTTGTTGTGGTTATGCTCTGATTTCTTAGCAGAGAGGAACTGCTCAGCCAGCTCACGTTTTAAGGTGTTCGATTACAGGTATGTCTTTTTTTGGCCATTCATGAGTCTACTCTAGTTATGAAATGATTATTGGCTTAGGTGTATTGGTTTGTGATTTCCTTAAGTATTGCAACTGTGTAAAATTGTGATTTTGGAATGAAGCGTTGATGGTTCTTTCTGCAATAATCTTGAAAAGTGTTATTGGTCATCCTGGGTGTTAGCAGCCATAAGGGCTCTCTGTTACCCTTGTTGGTTTAGTTGGATGGTTTTTTTTTGGTCTGGGGTGGTTGGATTTCCTCACGCATTCATATCGCTGTGTCTAGTCTTTGGATTTTATGGGGTTTAATGTTTGGAAGCTCTTTGTGTCACTGCATCTTGAGCATTGGTTTGTTTCCACCACTAAAGGTTACACAATGGGTTATTTTTTTCTTTCTTGTCCCTGTCTTCACTTCAGCATTGTGGTTGTTTGATTGAGAACCATGAGGGTTATACCCTGCATATGTTAAGTATCATTACTGGCCAAGTTGGATCCTTGCTCCTCTATTATAGCCCTCATGTTATGAGATTTGTTACTTGTGCATGAATAAGTCATGGTTCTCTTTGTGTATGCATCATTGGTATTGAAGGTTTTCACCATTGAAGGGATTTGGCTCTATCTTTTCCTGTGTTGGTCACAGAGAAAACCCTTAATCCACAGGTCTGAGAGTTGATAGAGAGGACTGGTGTGGTCTGTCAGGTTTACTACTTGGTTATTGTTGGATGGTTGTGTGTTTTCGACAAAATTGGGTACAGACTCACCCATTTGGTCTTATGACGGTCGTGTTGGTTTGATATGTAGTCACTGCCTATGTTATTAAAATAAATAATCTTGCATTGTTAATTGGGAAGTCCAGATACATAATCGCTCTCCTTGTGTTTGATAACCCGATATTTTTTATTTAAGAAGGTCACAACCTCGCTCCATGTCGATGTGTGGGTATGTGTGGTTGCCACAACATGTTTGTTTGATTGGTTGATACACAGTCACTGTATTTTTTCACTAAGGATTATTTGGATGTTTAACATGACATTGATTACAATTGCTAATTGATGCTCATGCATACTGCATTTGTGTGAGTGGTGTTTCTACATAACGAATAAATGATCATTGTAACTATGAGTTCTTTTGGGGCCAAATGGTTATTGCAACCGGGATGACTATAGAAATCCATCCATTGTATGCATTGTGATTATTTGATTTCATGAGCTCGATTTTACACAGCATGGTTGGTTGCAGTTTGATTAATTTGAAACAACACTGTATTAGATTGATAGCTCGACACGATGGGTTAATTTAATACTATGATTGTGTGTTTAGAAGTTTAAAATGGGAATGTCACATCATGGTGTTTTGGGTGGCTGCCCACTGTGTATAATATGGATATTTTTGGGTTCCACACTCAGAGATAGTCATAGATTTTTAAGCACGACTTTGTTTATTTTCGATTATTTGTTTTATGAAGATAGGCATGTTGTCAATACCGCATTGTGTTGGATGGATAGCCCAACTTTTTTATTATTTAGAGTCACTTTAAATTGAGTTTGTACAGTCACATATTTACACTTGTGTTGGTTGAATTATTGTGTATTTCCACAGCATGGCATGAGTTGGAATGGTGGTCATTGTCCCATTGTTAAATAACGAGTCAGGGTTTTGCAATTCAAATATGGATTATTGGGTTGGTTGTCCACTATACATGTCATTGCATTTTAAATGAAAGGCCCAATTATAGTGATTGTAAATGTGTTGAACCTACACATAATAGATCTAGCTAAACAATTATACACACATTTGCAGAGAGAATTGGAGAAAGAAGAAGGAGAGAAAGAATAGAAGAATTCTCATTAACCGTTGTGAATAAATGAATAATTTACACATGATATACTTTGTATAACTCAATGAGTTCAACTTGAGGTGAACCAAGTCACCATAGCGGTGGTATAGAGTGATCTGGATACACACCAGCAGTTATGGGAGTGAAATGCCACCTATTCTAGTCTCTCAGGCAGTTATGGGAGTGAACTGCCACCTAGTTGAGTTAACTAGTCAACTAGTCTTCAGTTAACGGACTGAACAAAAAGTAGTGAGGAGTTAAATCAAGGAATCAAGGCTAATGCACCACTTTGGTGATGATACCAAGGCAAGGTAGAATTAGCATGGTGATGATCCCAATGTTGCATGGTGATGATCCCAATGCAACATCTAAACTCAACTCAACTAGTCAAACTAAAGTGTGAACTGAAAGAGAATATTCTCTAGGTGGAATATTCTCTCCTAAAATATAGGAGACT
>ML781265.1:643901-675451 GCA_009831015.1 Picea engelmannii
CCCCCCCCCCCCCCCCTCAAGGTACAATGTATGTAAAAAGAAGAACTACAGTTGCTAGGCAACTGTGTCCTTCACTCCAAGACGACCTCGCAGAGAATGGAATTTCTGCTCAGTGAAGGTCTTGGTGAAAATGTCTGTCATCTGTTCTGCTGAAGGATAGAACTATAAGTTGATGATCCCCTCATGTACTAAGTCTCGGATGTAGTGCATGTGGAGCTCGATGTGCTTCATCTTCTGCCTCTAAACTAGATCTCTGCAGAACTTCAGAGTGCTCTGGTTGTCACACCAAATGACAATCGACCGATGAAACTGAATGCCCAACTCAGTGAGAAAATGTTGTAGCCACATAGCCTAAATGGTTATGTTAAATACCCCTCTGTACTTTTCCTCGGTTGAAGATAGAGAAATGGCAGCTTGCTTCTTGCTCGACCAACAAATAGGGCCAGAACCAAGACTAAGTGAGTAACCAGATGTGGACTTGCGATCAATGTTATCGCCAGCCCAGTAGAAATCAATAAAACCAATGAGATCTAATGTAGATTTTGCTACATAATGAATCCCAAAGGTGATGGTTCCCTGTACGTATCGAAGGATACGCTTTGCAGCTTTCCAATGTGGCTCATGTGGCTCCTGCATGAACCTGGAAACTACGCCAACTGCATATGAGAGGTCTGGTCTAGAGTGTGTGAGATACAACAAGCTCCCCACTAGCTATTTGTACAATGTGATGTCAAACAATTGAGTCTCCCCTCCATCCTCAAGTTTGACTCCTAATAGGAAAGGAGTCAGAGCAGACTTGTAGTCTGTCATGTGAATCTCTCAAGGAGATCTCGTGCAGACTTGGCTTGAGATAGTTTGATGCCTGATGCATCCTGACTGATCTCAAGTCTAAGAAAGAAGTGTAGTGGACCCATGTATGTCATCAAAAACCTGTCATGAAGAATCCTCTTGACTACAGCAATCACTGAAGTCAAGCAACCGGTGATCAACAAATCATCGACATACATAACTAAAAGTAGAAGTGAATCAGTCGTCCTGAGCATGTATACATTTGGGTCTGATTTACAACATACAAAGTTATATGACAATAGGTAGGAGTCCATCTTGGCATACCATACCCTTGGAGCCTTCTTGAGGCCATAAAGTGACTTCTTCAGTCGACAGACCAAAGATGATTCCTACATAAATCCCTGGGGATGCTCCATGTAGATATCCTCAGAGAGATCACCATGAAGAAATTCATTCTTCACATCCATATGATGGACTTCCCATCCCTTGGCTACCACAATGGAAAGTGCCAATTGTATGGAATCCATCTTCGCTACTGGAGCGAAGGTCTCATCATAGTCAATACCATGAACCTGCTAAAATCCGTTGGCGATAAGCCTAGCTTTGTATCTATTGATCTGTCCATATGGTGTGCTCTTGGTCTTGTAGACCCATATACATCTGACAAGTTTCCTCCCAAAAGGAAAGGGAACCAGATCCCAAGTCTGGTTCTCGAGGAGGGAGTTGTACTCCTCCTACATGGCGGATTTCCAAAAGGGATTTCCAGCAACCTCTCCATAAGACTGTGGATCTGAAGATTGAACCAAGAAAAGATGCCTGGAAGGTAATGGTTTAGTGGTAGTGAGTGCAACAGGAGGCTCCTTGAAATCAAATCAAGTCCTTCTGGTATCAACTGGATCACCAACGAGATCCCCTGCATCCTGAAGAGTAGTCTGTGTCCACTTAGGCCTCTGCTCTGGCTCTGCAACTGCATCTGGATGCTCTGACTCTACATCTGACTGTATTGAATCTGAATCTAAATCATCTGAGTACTCTAAATCAGAACTCCCATCTGAGGAAGAGTCAGCATGTGCATGCTCATCATCTCGGACGGGTGGAAGAGTGAAGGTGTCTGCATGCGACTACTGAGGTACATGCGAAACACTTTCCTCGAATTTGACACTACGCTCAATGATGAGTCGGTCCAAGGAAAGATAAATAAGACGATATCCCTTCACACCATCAGGATATCCAACAAAAATGCACTCAGTTCTCTGTGGATCAAGTGCCTTCCTCTTTTCAGAGGGAATCCGGGCCCATGCACGTGAACCAAAAATACGAAAGTGGGCCACTTCCGGTTTGAGGCCGCTCCAAGCCTCGTAGGGAGTCTTATCCTTGACAAATCTATGAGGAGATCTATTTTGGATGTATGTTTCACAGTTAATTGCTTCGGCCCATAGTCTCTGTGGTAGTGACTTTGCATGCAACATGCAAGATGCCATCTCCTTTAGAGATCTGTTTTTCCGCTCGACAACTCCGTTTTGCTACGGAGTGTAGGGAACTGTATGCTGCAACTGAATCCCTGCCTCATTGAAAATATTTTGGATCTCATGATTCACATACTCTCCCCCATTATCAATTAAGAGGACTTTGATCTTCTTTCCAGACTGTGTCTCAACCAAATATTTGAAATATTTGAGGTGTTGAAAGACCTCGGATTTTTTCCTGAGAAAGTAGATCCAAGTAAAACGTGAGAAATCATCAACAAAAATGAGAACAAACCTCACTTTGCTGATCGATGGATGCGTAAAAGGACCCATGAGGTCACTGTGGATCAGATCTAAAGGTGCAGAATCTCGCTGAGACTTTCCTTTGACAAATCTCTCTTGAGGGTGCTTTCCGAGAACACATCCCTCACATACTCCCTTGGAGAAGAGGATGTCTGGTAGACCATCAACTAATCTGTGCTTGCTAAGCTGTTGCATGTATCTGAAATTCAAATGTCCAAACCTTTCGTGCCATATCCTACTACTTTCATCAGCATGAGTAAGCAGTAAAGAAGAATCAGGTTCAATGAATTCATAAAATGTATACAATCTAGACTGATGATTTACCTCACTGGTAGCAACCCTGGAGTTGGTTTGTATGTCGTATATGTCCACAGAATTTGTTTTGAATATGACTTTCTTTTCAGTGCTGGAATTCTTCATTTGATACACAGAGAGAAGGTTGACAGAAATATTGGGAACATGCAACACATTCTCAAAGCTTCTGTTGGTGAGTTCAATCCTTCCTTTGCCGGTGATTTCAACAGAAGAGTTGTCCCCCATCAGAATAGGAGGACCTTTGCATGCATCCAAAGAAGAATAGTCTTCTTCTGAGGCATCCATGTGATGTGATGCTCCTGAATCTATGATCCAAGCATTGGGAGAGGAGTTGATGGCAATCAACGCATGGCTAGAATTGCCTTTCTTGGAATTCGGATCTTCTGGCTTCTTCTTCTTTGCACCATCAGGGATGCGAACTCCAACGTTGTTTTGCTGAAGTATATGAGACATCAGATCATTTTTTTTTTGCATGCATGTGGATTCTGAATGGAATCCTTTGTGACAGTATGTGCATTTCTCTCCTTTTCTTCCCTTTTCTCCTTTGGATCCGTAGGCATCGGTGAAGGGTTTTGTGTACCCTTCCTTCTTCGTATGTGCATGAGATTTCCGCTTATCTTTGTCTTTAGATTTCTAATATTTGTGGCTTCCATCATGCACAGTGAGTGCATGCGCCCTTGGGCCTTTGATTGTGCCCATGTTGATGAGCTTGGTTTGCTCTTGTGTTAGGGATTCGATAAAGTCCTCAAGAGAAGGCATATTCCAGGTGGCTCCAGAGGAAAATCTAACAGTATGGAATGTAGATACGAATACTGAGAATTTAGGACCAAGCTTGGAGAGAATGGTGAGAACCATTTGTTTCTCCTCCTTTGATTTATCAACCCCGCAAGCTTTGAGTTGCGAAAGTAAATCCTTGAATTTTGTAAAGAAATCTTGGATATTCTCGAAGATTTTTGGATCCAATGTGAGAATCTCCACCTCTAGCATGTGTCCCCTCATCTCATCCTATTTTCCAAAGAGCCCTTCCAAGATGGTCCAGGCTTCATTGGGAGTCTTACAGGAAGATATATGAAAAAGGCGATCGAGAGAAATAAGACTACAAATTGTTCTGAGTGCCTCATCCATGCAATTTAAGTACTTGTATTTTTCTATGGCTGATGTCGGTTTTGTATCTGTATTTATGGTTAACCTATACAACCCTCTGGATCAAAGATGTATGTATATTTTCTCCTTCCATGAAAAATAGTTGTAAGGTGTAAGAATGAATTATTTTTGGAATTCCATCTTTCCGCTGTCTTCAATCTTTTGTACTTGCAAAACATTTTGGTGTAGATTTTGCTTAGCGGTCCGTCGGCTCTGATACCATGTAAATTTTTTGAACCTGCATAGAATAGATCTATATAAAAAATTATACACGCATTTTCAGAGAGAATTGGAGAAAGAAGAAGAAGGAGAGAAAGAATAGAAGAATTCTCATTAACCATTGTGAATAAATGAATAATTTACACATGATATACTCTGTATAACTCAATGAGTTCGACTTGAGGTGAACCAAGTCACCATAGTGGTGGTCTAGAGTGATCTRGACACACACTAGTAGTTACAAGAGTGAATTTCCACCTATTATAGTCTCTCAGGCAGTTACAGGAGTGAACTGCCACCTAGTTGAGTTAACTAGTCAACTAGTCTTCAGTTAACCGACTGAACAGAAAGTAGTGAGGAGTTAACTCAAGGAATCAAGGCTAATGTGCCACTTTGGTGATGATACCAAGGCAAGGTCGAATTAGCATGGTGATGATCTCAATGTTGCATGGTGATGATCCCAATGCAACATCTAAACTCAACTCAACTAGTCAAACTGAAGTGTGAACTGAGAGAGAATATTCTCTAGGTGGAGTATTCTCTCCTAAAATATAGGAGACTGGATAATGACTAATTATGACTAATAAAAAAATAAAAACCTTGGGAAAAATAAATCATAGGTGTGTGTGAAGTAAATCCAACAGTGATAGTATGTCTTCATTGCTAATTTTGAAACATGACTTTTGAGTGTATTTGTTGGTTGAAGTAATGTGTGGGTAGTGATTGATTCTGATGGTTAACAGAGTGGAAATAGTTACTATTATAACATTTGAGAATTTTTATAAGATGAAAGGTGGATAAATGAAAGGAATAAAATTCTCTTATAGATCATGTGGAATGCATACTTTCTTGTGATGACATTGTGTTGGACATTTGATTATGAACAGTGAACTAGTTAAATACACAATAATTGTTATTTATGATTGTTGGTTAGTGCATCTCCTTTTAACAGAATGAATATATGGATTACTTGATTAATTTTGTGAACAAAACCCACTCTCATTCCCCACCATTATTTATCTTTTCGCTAATTACAACCCTGTCACCTTCCCACATTCATTTTTCACTCCCTATTCTAAAATTGATTACAGTCAAGAAAATTCTATGTTAAAGTAGTTTGGCAGTAGCAGTGTCTTGGTTGAATTAAAGTGATGTTTTCTTGGTTATAGTTGATTTTTTTTTGTCTTTGAGAAGAAATCATTTTCTCCCCCCTCATCATATCATGTTTCTCTCAATACAAACCCCTCACATATCTCAAGATCCTTTATTCACCCCCTGCTCATTGATAAACAATAAAACAATTTGTATGGATTGGATTGTATGATTATGATACATCACTGAGCCAAATCTATTTCATATTTTTAAGAGTTGTCATGTATGTTTATTTAAAATACTATTTTCTAATCAATCATACGTATAGGAATGATTTTTTTCAGTCGAGGTAGCCATGGCCGAGGAAATAGAGGGAGAGGTAATTGGAACAGCGGCCCAAGAAGACCAAGATTCTCCATACATTTTGATGCTGACTCACAAGAGCTTGGCCAATTGTTTCAGGATGGATTTTTCAACTGGATTGGGCAGGGAATGGTCCAAACTAGGCTTGAAAGGCCTCTTTTCCAAGTCCCAAAAGCCCCCAGTATCCATGTACCTCCTCATGTCTCATTGCAACTTGAGGTTCCTGGAAATAATGGATGGTAGGAGATTTTCCACCCGACAGTCTCCCAACATCGTGGCTAGCCCAATTTGTCCTTACCTACTCCTCCACCCATTGAACCCATTGTCCAAGATTCCCCTAACCACTCGCCAGTGAAATCCTCACATGCTAGAAAGAGATTGAAAACTGAGGCCCACCATGACCTTGACAAAGGAAAAGCCACTACTGCCCCTTCCTTACCCTCCAATGAATCTGAAAAATCTGTGTCTTCCCGGATGCATTTGAGGGACGATTGTTCCCACGTGATCAACAAGATTATGCCTAAAGGCTCAACACAACCAAAGGCAAATTCAGGAAAATCGAAAGGTGACAGCAACAATCAAGGAAATATTGCATCACAGAGTGGGAAATATGGATTTTGAGTTTTATTTTGTCTATTATTGATGACATTTGACTTCAGGAATTTTTGGACAACATGTTTTATTTTGGATACATGAGTAATAGTTTTTTGAAAATAATTTCAAATATCATGAGCTAAATTGTCAAATGTGAATATGTGGATGGGAGTCAAAAGGAGGTGTGTTTTTCTTAACTAAATAGTTATGTTATGATTGTTTTGAGCTAAAGGGAGTCACAAGGGGTCCCACCTACTAGTTATTATTTATTTATAACCCTTATTATGATTATTACTTTTCCCCCTAACTAAAGTTGGTTGAGTCTTTTAATTAACTTAATTAATGAGTCAATTCAACTACTTCAACCAATTCTAATGTATTTAAAAGAAAAAGGAAAGGGAGGAACAAAGGGAGGATAGAAGCAGGGGCATACTAAGGTTTTCTCTTTGATTTTATGTTGAGATAGTTCAGTTTTCATTAATTCATTTATTCATCACAAGCCTAATTCTCTTTTATGATAGCAGGGTCTTATTGTAGACAACAATATTCAGGGATGAATTACATCATTCAGACACTTGTTTTTCAAAGGTATTGATCTATCTTTGATAGTCTATGTAGACTTGTCTGTTTGTGAATTAGTTTTCATGACTAACAAAGGCTGTTGTGCAGAGTCAAGTGGGAAACAATTTTTGGCAAGCGGATCCAATTTTTAGAGTCCATTTTTGGTTTTTTGTCAGAGGTCCTTTTGTATGTTCCATCGGGGATGTCTAAGTTTGACTTTGGTCCAAAATTTCTGCATGAGATTTTGTAAAGAAAATGACTCTTTGGTGAATTTGAATGAAATAAAGGATTTCTTTATGTCTCATCTGTCTTGATTATCATCTTGGTGACTTTACTTATATCTTGAAATTTATTTCAGCAACTGATATGTTCAAAAAATCACATAAAAAAATAAATTTCCAGCAAGTTTTTTAATGATTAAAGACTAGCCTAAGCACTCATAATTAATACTTGTGAGTTAGGATGTTATTTTTGTTGGTTATAAACATAGGGTGATATTCCAGTCTACTTTTCTTTAGCCAAGCAGAGTCTGAAAATGCTTGAGTAAGATCATTTCATATATTTTCCTCAACAGTCCCCTTATACATTTGTTTATGGGAAAGAAGTGAAAATGCCAATTAGCCTCGAGCTCAATGTATTGAATTTTGTGATTAATACCAAAGATACAAAAGAGAGTTCACCAATCCAAAGGAGGATCAATCAATTGTTAAAATTGAAGGAAGAACAAAGCAAAGCCTTGAATCGAACCTCTGAAAGGCAGTAGAGTGTCAAAAGATATTATGATCAGAGCACAAATGTAAATAATTTTTAGAAGGGAGAGTTGGTGTTACTTTGGAACAAGGCCAAGGATAAACCGTTGATGCACACAAATTTCGAAGCACTTTGGATTGGACCATACAGTGTCAAGAAGATCTTGGGTTTTAACTCCTATATGCTCCAAGACATGAAGGGTAAAATATCAATGTTTCCTATCAATGGGAAACATTTAAAAAGTTTCTTCTCCTAAGACTTTCTCATTCTCATTGTACATAATTTTATTTTCCAGTTTGTATATTATTAGTCTTACTCCATATCCCAATAGGTGCAATCACCTGGTCATGAAAGGTTCTAGATTCTTGACAACCCACAAGGGGTTATCATCCCATAGTTGGAGCCAGTTGTTGAGATCAATTCCCACTTCCGAAATTTCCCTCTCCTTTTCTATCTTTCCAACTTCTTTTGTCCATTTATTTTCCCTCTTCTATACTTACCTAAATTCCCCTTTTCTTTTCTCCCTTCTATTCTCCCTTTCTAGTTACTATACTTAGTTGTTTTTTCAAAAATGGTAGGTTCGCGGGATGGCGGACTTGTTGGTTCTCAATTCCATTCATATTACCATATCATGATTCCGAATGACCACTGTATCATCCTATACTTAATTTTTTCTACATTCACGGGTTCCCGGTTTGGCGGTTTCAAGATTTCATATCCCATGTTCCGTGATATACAATTTTCACCTAAAATATTTGTGATCTACATTTTTACTATCGGACTCTCAGAGCTCTTAAGTATCTCATCTCTACTATATTGATTCTGAATGATCACGTTACAATACTTGGCCAATTTTTGACCTTTCACAACGATGGGTTCGCGAGTTCCCGAATTGGCGGTTTCACAAAAAATCCCAAATCCTAATTGCTCTTGTTTGTTCCCGCCAACTTCGCTCTTTTCCCAATATGCATTTAGTATGGTTTAATGCTAATAAATAATCATGCAAGTTCCATAAATATTGTCATTAATAAGTGAAGGGGTCAATGAGATTTTTTATTAAACCACATTAAAGCATGATTTGCAAAATATTATATTATCTCTCTCAAGCGCTCATTTCAAATATTATCTGGATTTCGTCAACTTATGGCAGAAACAACTCAACAACATTTCTATGGAGATACTTTGTACATTTTTGGACATGAGGACTAGAACTTCCAGTGGTCTAGAGTGTATTCTTAGTATTCATCCCCTTCTGCTCAGAAGGAAGTAATTTGGATGTCCATAATTGCTCGTGTGGACTGTGTTCCTAAGGTTTTTTACTGCAAATAACTGGTTTCCTGGTCCTCTGAGAAATATATACCAAGTTGGAGGATTATTCAACTTCAAGACCATTCTCCCATCTCTCTTTCACCTAAAGTGTTCCGTAAAATTATAAAACTCCTAGAGCCAACACTCACTTTCAAAGGTGAAGATTGCATGGACTTCTTGAAAAAGCATGAAAACGGCCTAGACCTCTTGCATGAATTCTTGGAGAATCCTGCTGCCATCATTGAAAATACTACCAGGTTGCAGGTCAACTCATTCAAAAACCCTTTTCTGGAAATTGCTTGGTTATTCAATAGAGTGCCAGGCCAAGATATGGGTAAGGAAACCAACTTTGGTTGAGGAATAATGTAATGAAGATGAGTGTATATGTATGTAATACTATTCTATATGGATAGTACATGTCATGCCATTTGCGATGATATGTGGAACGTCACATAAATCCTCTCGGTTGGAGAGTTATGGACTTGTGATGTTGGAGAACCCTTATGAGTTATCTAGAAGCCCCTAGAAGGTCAAAGAAGTCAAATTATTATAGAAACCCCAAGAAGAAGTTGACTAGTCAAAGTGATTGAAACTAGGAGTTAACCATGGGTATAGTTGTTGCATTAAAAAAATAATTAAAAATAAATTAGATGCAACAAGAAGTTGTGAGTTTGGTAATTATGGTAAAGTAGTTGTAATGAGAATATTGAATAGTCAAAGTGGTTGACCAAGAAATAAATTAAATAATAAAGTGGTTGCAACAAGAATTTAGTTAAAAGGGCAAAGAAGTTATGAATTGACTAATTATAGAAAAGTTAGTTGCAACAAGAAGTTGTGAGTAAAGATAAATTATTTAAATAATAAAGTAGTCAAAGTGGTTGCAAAGAGAAATTATTTAAATAATAAAGTGGTCGAAACAAGAAGTTGTGAGTTTACTATATATGGATAAGTCAAAATGGTTGCAAAAGAAAACAATTAAATAATAAAGTTAGTTGCAACTAGGAGTGGAGAACTTACTATTTGTGGAAACTGGTTAAGTTAAGTGGACAAAGCGGTTAAGTGGAAAAAGTGGCTAAGTGGACAAAGTGGTTAAGTGGAAAAAAGTTGATACTTCTAGAGGAAGCTACATGCAAGTATAAATAAGAGAGAAAGGCTCTCCCATTAGTATCTATTGAATATAATTGAATATCTATTTTGTGAAATGTTATTTGGGAAGGTATTATTGATAGAGAAAAGTGTAGCAGAAAAAGTGTGGTAGAAAAAGTGTGATAGGAAAAGTGCAGCAAGAAAAGTGTGGCAAAAAAAGTGTAGCAGGAAACCTATGGTAGAAAAGGTGCAGCAGAAAAATTGTGGCAGAAAAAGTGCGGCAGAAAAACTGCGACAGAAAAACTGCGGCAGAAAAATCGCGGCAGCAGAACTCTACAAGAAGAAAAAAAGTATGGTTTTCATATGTGTAGTGTTGAACTTATGAATCTGGTTGAGGGTTCTCCTTGTAAATCTGTTGGATTCCCTCTTGGAAGTTTAAGGCTTGTTGTAGAATGGTTTTGAGGAATATTTATTGAAGTATATTGTTAGTGCACTTAGTTTGATTTATTGGCATATCTTGTGGTGCATTGTGAGAGATAATTGTTAGTGATCTTGTTATATTATTGGCTTATGAATAATACATCCTTAAGGATACATAAAAGTGAGGTTATGGAACATGGTTTAATGTAAGGGTTTATGGTATTTGGTTATGGATAGTGTGATGTATTGCTAAAGAACTTTTGGTGGTTATATTGGTATATGTATTTGGTATATGGTTGAGGTACATGTTGGGTACATGGTTGAAACAAGTAGTTGATGATGTTGGTACATCTTGATGAGTCATAGTTGATGTGTAGTTGATGCATGATTGGTACATACTTGGTACATGGTTGGAGGCACTTGTTAGTAGTATTGTTGACACATGGTTTATGGATAATGTAGCATACTTGTCTTGGTATATTATTAGAAGAACATATTGATCTTGGTTATGATTATGAGTTGTTGTGATATGATTTGTTGATGCACATCTTGGTGATATTGTGCATATGGTTGAGAGTTGTCTTGTTGATTGATCTTGGTGAGTAGATATGATTTGGTTGATAAGATTGATGAGATAGGTTGTTGTGATAGGTGCATGGTTTGTCCACTTGTTTATGGTATAGGTTGAGGTATAAGTTGATGCATGGTACATGTTGGCATAGGTTATTGGTACAGGTTGTTTATAGGTTATTGATACAGGTTGATTATAGATTTTTTGGTATAGTTTGTTGTAGGTTGTTTGGTGCAGGTTGATTGGTACAAGTTTACAGTAGTATATCTCATAGTGACAATGTGAAAGTGGTTCCATCATTCTACTTATATTTCAGGGAGGTTGGATGGGGAATGAATAGGTGTTTGTAGCCACCTTCCGGTTGTAGACGGAGAACATAGAGGGGTGTATCCTCCTTCTGATTGTAGCCATAGAATTGGGGAGTTGGAGCTTCTGGGGGTCAGAACCTCCTTCTAGTTGTAGTTGGATAATTGGAAGTTGGTGCTTCCTTGAATGTAATTATTGACATATAAGAAAAACATTATGTGGTTTTCTTATGCATTGGGTTTCCATGTAAATATTGCTTTACTATGCATTATGTGGATGTGTTTATTTTTTTTTATTATGCATTGATGAATGTTAATGCTTATGATACAGTAAGATATTGATGATGAATAGATGAGCATGGTTGAATGAGTAAAATAATATACTGTGTGGTTTAAAAGATTAATAATTGGTATAATTTCTCATTACTGATTCACCCCCCCTCTCAGTAATCCAACACTTGGTATTATATCCAGGTTCCTTCAGGAAACAGTTTAACCACTCGAAGGAGATCATGTATTATTCTGAGAATAGAGTACCATTGTTTAATGGTCATAATGGTTTAAATTATGAGATATTGAGCGGAAGGACGAAAGTATTTTTAAAGGCACATGGGTATGATATTTGGAAATTATTTGTTATAGGATATGATAGTTCAAAAATGTAAAAGACTACATCAAAGAAGGAACTGAAACGAAATAAAAAAATTGCAATGGATTTCATTTTGGAAGGACTATATGATTTAGTAAAGGACAAAGTGGTAAATGTTCATCACCTAAAGAACTTTAGGATAAGTTACATAATATATATTCTTAACCCATCACAGAGCCATAGAATGTCAAAGAAGATGTAGGTATAGATCAAGAAGAAAGATGTTGATCATCTCAAACAGATTCAGAAGATGAAGAGTACACAAGCACCAAAATAATGTTTTTTTTCTTTAATTATGAAAAACACGGACATCTTGAAATGGAATTCCATGAAGGAAGTGAGACATAAAAACTAATTGAAATAGAAAACAATTATGAATCAAAATTGATCAGTGCTTTAGATAAACTAAAAAAATAAAGAGAAGAAAACAAGTCACTCAAGAAAGAATTGATGAAACAAAAGGAAAGTGTTCACATTTTTTAAGAATCCCAATATGTCATTGATAACTTAAGAACTCATCTAGAAGAAGAAAGAAAGATCGAAGAAAATATTGAAGATCAAAAGAATTATTTGGAAGCCAACATAGCAACACATAAGGAAGTAGCATAAATGAGAGAGAAGATATTGACAGATCATATTAAGGAAAGAACTAATGATCTAAACCAGCCTAGGGCAGAGTTTGGTCAAGAAGAGAAAGGACTTGAAGAAGAAATAATCACATTAAAAATCCATCTTGAAGAAGCAAAGAGAACATAAGAATTCATGAAGTCTATGATAATTAAGACAGAAGAAGAGGTTGAGAATCTTGAAGAAGTTGTCACATTGAGAAGTAAAATCATCAAGCTCAACAAGAACATTGAAGAGACAGAAACATCTGCATCAGTTGTAGAGAATGAAGAGAAGCACTCTAGGTTTCTAGAAAAGAAGAATGAAGAAAAGAGAAAGAGTTATGCAGAAGTACTCAAAGGAACGAATCATGGTGAAATAGAATCCAAGAAAACTAATAAAGATACATCTTCAAGAAGACCATCCATGTTCAAGCCACAAAGAAGGTTCAATCATGATTAGTCAAGGAAAAAATTTAGAAGGACTACACCACAAAGAATATAATTCACTCCTAGGTATGTAAATTTATTTTATGGTCATTTTTTTTATTGTACTAACTTTGGACATAAGGTTGCAGATTGCAGGGATTATAAAATAAATGTTCAAGAAAGAAATGCTTATGTGGCCCCATGTAACATTGAATGTTACAAACTTCATAACTATAGACACATAGCTCATGATTGTACAAGCATGATCGATACTTCCATGAAAGAGAACACTGAAATAAGATATAAGAAAGTATGGATAAGAAAACAAGAATAACATGTGAACAATAACCAGGTCCTATAGATCACAAGATTGGCAATAAAACGAGATGAAGAAAAATATACAAATAAAAAAGGAATATTTCATATACATAAAGGTTTGGAAAAGAAATGAAATAAAAGGAGGATAGGCAAATAAGGAACAAGTTCAAGAGATTTTACTTTCATGTATTGTAGTGAAAGATGAATCCATAGACAGAAACAAAGAATTTAGATTTCAGAGAGATGATGAATCTACCGATGAAGATGATAATGACTCCGCATCAGAGAAAGAATTGGTTTGAGCCATCTGGCTTAGAGTCTCCCAGTTAATATGAATAATAAACAAAGGGAGTCTATCTGGTAGTTGAGACAGACTAGAGAACCATAGTTCAAGCATCTTACAGAGTTTGAGTAGACAGATTCAGAGCATTCAGTTAGCAGAAGTACAGAATGATAGATTAATCAATTGTAAAAGTGAATAATTCATGATAGTACAGTGATAGATGGGTCAACATTATGGAAAGTTGTGTAGTAGAGTCTTGGAAAGTATGGACGTAGATGGATTCGTAAGAACACTTAGTAGGTTTTGACAAATATATGACAATGGATGAGAGAATGGATTCATAAATTGGTTGAGAGAGTGGTTCAGAGACAAAGGAACATTATCATAATGGATGATAATTACACAGGAATATTTGAATTCTTATTATTGAATTCTTTTCATAAATGTCAGTTGATTACACAAGGAAGCACCAATGGACAATAACTCCAAAAGGCAGCAGGAATAGGAAGAATTATATTTTCTACACAATATCTTGCAGAGAAGTCAAGAGAGAGAAACATAACCAAAAATATAGGTAGAAATATCATTCAGATAAGTTTTCAGATAGAGAGGTAAGAATAGAGGTATGATTCCAAGGGAAGAGATTCATTAGATGTAGGATAGAGAGTTAGATAATTGGAGAGAGAGAGAACAGAGGCATGTTTCCATGGGGAGATATTGTCACAAGGGAAGAATGAGTGATACGAATTCGGTGTTGCATCAGAGTGATACACTTTTTCAAAAGGGGGAGATATTATTCATATGAAGGGAGAGAGAGTAATCAGAGGCTTAGAAAAACATAGAAAATATCAAAGGAATTTAGACAGGGCGAGAAACCCCAAGGAGAGTTCAGTCAGGGGGAGTATCCCTAAGGAGAGATACACATTTCCATTGATGTCAAAGGGGAGAGATAGAAACATTGATGAGGAGTATGAGCATGAATTTTATCATGACTAAGTGTTTTCATCAATGTTGGTATTTCCATCAATTCCAAAGGGGGGTATTGTCAGACAGTTGGTTTATAATGATGGAATGTTGGCTTGGATTAATTTTTGTCATTGATGTCAAACTTTGGAGAGTGATATTGTATATTGATTTCAACTCTTAGGGATTGATGTCAACCCTTGAGTATGTCTGGTATCTCTAGAGGTATGGGTAAGTAACCCAAGTCTGGTTGAGGAATAATGTAATCAAGACCAGTGTATATGTGGGTAATGTTATTCTAGATGGATAATACATATCATGCCATTTTCGATGATATGTGGAATGTCACATAAATCCTCACAGTTAGAGAGCTATGGCCTTGTGATGTTGGAGAACCCTCATGAGTTATCTAGAAGCCCCTAGAAGGTCAAATAAGTCAAATTATTCTAGAAACCCCTAGAATAATTTGCTAGTCAAAGTGAGTGAAACTAGGATTTAATCATGGGTATAGTTGTTGCATTAAGAAAATAATTAAAAATAAATTAGTTGCAACAAGAAGTTGAGTTTGATAATTATGGTAAAGTAGTTGTAATGAGAAGATTGAATAGTCAAATTGGTTGACCAATAAATAAATTAAATAATAAAGTGGTTGCAACAAGAAGTTATGAATTGACTAATTATAGAAAAGTTAGTTGCAACAAGAAGTTGTGAGTAAAGATAAATTATTCTAATAATAAAGTAGTCAAATTGGTTGTAAAGAGAAATTATTTAAATAATAAAGTGGTTGCAACAAGAAGTTGTGAGTTTACTGTTTATGGATAAGTCAAAGTGGTTTCAAAAGAAGTTAATTAAATAATAAAGTTAGTTGCAACTAGGAGTGGAGAACTTACTATTTGTGGAAACTGGTTAAGTTAAG
This sequence comes from Picea engelmannii, assembly GCA_009831015.1. Lineage (NCBI taxonomy): Eukaryota > Viridiplantae > Streptophyta > Pinopsida > Pinales > Pinaceae > Picea > Picea engelmannii. The sequence goes on from ML781265.1 coordinate 659,350, forward strand.
TGGACAAAGTGGTTAAGTGGACAAAAGTTGATACTTCTAGAGGAAGCTACATGGAAGTATAAATAAGAGAGAAAGACTCTCCCATTAGTACCTATTGAATATCATTGAATATCTATTTTGTGAAAGGTTATTTGGGAAGGTATTATTGATAGAGAAAAGTGCAACAGAAAAAGTGCGGCAGGAAAAGTGCAATAGAAAAAGTGTGGCAAGAAAAGTGTGATAGAAAAAGTGCAGCAGAAAAAATGCGGCAGAAAAGGTGCGGTAGAAAAAGTGTGGCAAAAAACTATGGCAGGAAAAGTGCGGTAGAAAAATCCCGACAAAAAAGTGCGGCAGAAAAATTGTGGCAACAAAATCGTGGCATAGAACGCTACAAGAAGAAAAAATGTATGGTTTTCATATGTGTAGTGTTGAACTTATGAATTTGGTTGATGGTTTTCCTTGTAAATTTGTTGGATGCCCTCTTGAAAGTTTAGGGCTTGTTGTAGAATGGTTTTGAGGAAGATCTATTGAAGTATATGTTAGTGCACTTAGTTTGATTTATTGGAATATCTTGTGGTACATTGTGAGAGACACTTGTTAGTGGTATTGGTATATTATTGGCTTATGAATGATACATCCTTGAGGCTACATAAAAGTGAGGTTATGGCACATGGCTTAATGTAAGGGTTTATGGTATTTGGTTATGGATAGTGTGATGTATTTCTAGAGAACTTTTGATGGTTATATTGGTATATGTATTTGGTATATGGTTGAGGTACATGTTGGGTACATGGTTGAAACAATTAGTCGATGAGTTGACACATACATGGGGCATATAGTTGATGATGTCAGTACATATTTATGAGTCATAGTTGATGTGTAGTTGATGCATGATTGGTACATACTCGGTACATGGTTGGAGGCACTTGTTAGTAGTATTGTTGACACATGGTTTATGGATAATGTAGCATACTTGTATTGGTATATTATTAGAAGAACATATTGATCTTGGTGATGATTATGAGTTGTTGTGATATGATTGGTTGATTCACATCTTGGTGATATTATGCACATGGTTGAGAGTTGTCTTGGTGATTGATCTTGGTGAGTATATCTGATTTGGTTGATAAGATTCATGAGGCAGATTGTTGTGATAGGTTGTTTGGACATGTTGTTGTGACATGTTATTTTTATAGGTTCGGTTCATGGTTGGTGCACTTTTTTATGGTACAAGTTGAGGTATAGATTGATGCATGGTACATGTTGGCACAGGTTATTGGTATATGTTATTTACAAGTTATTTGTACGTGTTGATTAAAAGTTGTTTGTTACAGGTTGTTATAGGTTGTTTGGTGTAGGTTGATTGGTATAGATTTACAGTAGTATATCTCATAGTGATAGTGTGAGAGTGGTTCCATCATTATACTTATATTTCAGGGCAGTTGGACGGGGAAAGGACAAGTGGTTGTAGCCACCTTCCAGTTGTAGCCAGAGAACATAGGGGGTTGTAGTATCCTTTTGGTTGTATCCAGAGAATTAGGGAGTTGGAGCTTCCCTGACATTGTAGCCTGAGAAACTAGGGGGTCATAGCCTCCTTCTAGTTGTAGCTAGAGAATTTGAAGTTGGTGCTTCCTTGAATGTAATTCTTGACATATAAGAAAAACATTATGTGGTTTTCTCTGGCATTGGGTTTCCACGTAAATATTGGTGTACTGTGCATTGTGTGGATGTGTTTGTTACTATTTATTATGCACCGATGAATGTTAATTCTTATGATATAGTAAGATATTGATGATGGACATATGAACATGGTTGAATAAGTAAAATAATATACTTTGTGGTTTAAAGGATTAATAATTGATATAATTTCTCATTATTGATTCACCCCCCCTCTTAGTAATCCAACAACCTTGTTTTCATAATATAAAGTATTTGAGGTTGATCTATCATTATCTGTATTTGAGATACCCATGTGTCCACTCTGTTAAAGTTCTCTTTTTCATGTGGATCATCTTCTTTTTATTTTATGTGATCAGAAATGTTTATCTTAAACTATGATGGATGTGAGGAAATTTTGATTATTTTCTTTAAATGTGTGAATGTGCTTGGTTCCTGGTCCTTTCTCAGGAAATTTATTTAAAAAATAAAACAAAAAAAATTCCTTTTATCTTTCTTGCAATCTTTATATTTCTTTGATTACCACAACAGACCTCTACAAATTCCCATATTCTGAATATATAGAATCCCAAGAAAATATTAAAGTAAAGAGGAGTACCACCACTATAAAAATGCAGGGGGATTTATATCCTCGTGAGGTTTCCATTTTGGTCCTAACGAATTCAAGCATAAAAAAAACCCAAATCTTAGAAGGAAGAACATTAATCAAAGATCAGAAGAGATGATGCACATGATTCGTTCATTCTTATTTTGGGACAATCCATGATCGTTAGATCGAGGTGAAGTCAGAAGTTGGGAATGATTAAATGTTAACCATCATATCTAAAGCAGGATCTTTGGATGATCTCGCCAACCTTTAGATCAAGGAGGGAATTTGGATGAATTCTCGACCATCCAATCAAGTTTAGTGTAAGGACAGTGTAAGCCACAATATCCCATAGTATTGGATTAAAAGAACTCATGCAGACCGCTGATCTAAGATCTCCTTGTGAGAAAAATGATTCATTGGATCAGGTGGTCAACTCTGGTGCTGACCACTCTGGTGAAAATGAGTCTAGAACAAGTAAATTTACCCAAAGGCTGAACCCCTGAAGTCACTAACTTCGGTCAACTCCGGCGCTGACCACTCTGGCAAAAATGAGACTAGAACAGGTAAGTTTACCCAAAGGTCAAAGCTCCAGAGTCATGAACTCCCGTCGACCTTCGAATCAGGAAATCATGTCAACCGTTGATCTATTCAGAGTGTTCTAAGGAAGAAGGTGGTCAACTCTAGCCTTGACCTACTCTGACGATAAATAGATCAAATAAACCAAGAACTCTCGAACCCCGAAGTTCTGGAATAAAGAAAGGCCATAGGATCAAGATAGTTGAGAATCTAAAGTGTTATATCTATTCGAAACTTCAACACTAATTGAAAGATAATACAAAAATTCCAAAAATCTCAAAGCCATGAAGTACCGAATTCATGAATTAAGACATGTGGAAAAAGAAGAATATGACATGTGGCCCAATAAAATGGTGAGAAGTGTCAAGTTAGATGTGGAAATATGGACTGTAAAAGTCACAAATCATGGTGACATGTGGTACACACATTAAGATTCCATGTCATCATAGGTGGTTCCATCAGACCACGTCACTCTAGGATTACATTCTCTCGGGATGTTCAGCTTCTCCTACTAGAAAAATGCCTGAAGGACCAAAGAGAGAAGTCACGAACAAATGTTGGTCATTTTTATAATATCATCCATATTCTCTCATGACCATTAGGTCAAACATAGTGGAATGATAGAGTAAGCATGAGATATTAACCAAAAACAAGCATTCATCATCGTGTTATGAATTATTTGATAGGTAAACCTTCAGAGAGATTGAACTACCTCAGAGTTTGAATATCCCGAACTCCCGAATCTCTAAAGTTCCGGAGTAAATGACAGACTTCCATCTCAACGTCCAAATTAAAATGTGACTATTGATCTTGATAAGTGATTAAGAACATGTTTGGTTTAATTCCTATCCATCGCCTATGGTCGTATGGAATAGAGGTCCCAAAGTGTTTCTGTGTGAAATTTAACACACAAAGTAAGAATTTTATCTTGGTCAAGAAGGAACGTTGAACCAGATAGGATTTGGAATTTGTCCTGATTTATCTTAAGTAATCCAATACTTGCAATGCATTAAAAATCTAATAAAAAATATTGGATCTAATCAATTTAAATTGAGAATGAAATAAAGAAGCATGGGATCTAGTTAAAATAAATTGATCCATATCTATGATCGATTTATGAAAATCCCTCTCACTAAATTGAAAAGATTTCACGATAATGTATGAATAATAATGGAGGAAAAACAAATGGTAATATTGTTAATTTAAATGAAGAGGTGCAATGGTCCAAACAAAGGGACACAATGCTTCAACTCTCACACCAGTTGGAAGACTATATAGGAAAGAAAGAAAAGTGAAGAAGAAGTGTCTCTGCAGTCCAGATAAAAGACCAAAGTAGAAGTAGAGTCCAAAGAAGAAGAACCGATGATACTTATGCAGTGAGGGTGGAAGGGAGGACAAAGGAAGGATTCACATCCTTTACTAAGTAAAGTGTGAATAAAACAATTTTTTTTATTCCTAGGGTTGGTGCCCTAAAGACAAGCGAGTTGGTGCTTCCTAGGGTTGGTTCCCTAAAGATAAGGGAGTTGGTTATTCCTAGGGATGGTTCCCTAAATACAAGGAATTTGGTGCTTCCTAGGGTTGTTTCCATAAAGATAAGGAATTTGGTGCTTCCTAGGATTGGTGACATGAAATAAGTGGATTTGTATCTCCTAGAGTTGGTGCTCTAAAAAGGATTGGTGTCCTTCACTATCTCAAATTACTCTCTATAAAAACTTGTAAATTCTTGTTAATTATATTTATATAATTGATTTTTTATACAAGTTTATTGTTGATCTTTGTGGTGATTAATAAAATAACAAAGTAATTACTAATTGTTTAAAAAGAGGTAATATTGATTCACCCCCCCCCCCTCTCAGTATTTCTAACAGAGTATTGTCAAAAAGGAAAGATGCAAAAAAATATAGTATTACAGTCAAAAGAAGGAACCATTGATGAAAAAGGGAGCAACAACATGAGTTAAATGACAATGGATGAAAGAATGAAGATGAAGATAATAGTATCAATAGAATAAGAAAGAGAATCATGGAATTCCGTAGGGGGAGAAACTCTTTATCCTAGATGTTAAAGGGGAGAGAAACAAAATGTTGGTTATAGGGGGAGTCACATAATAAGAAAAAATTATCCATTTTCCATTGATGTCAAAGGGGGAAAGAAACAAATTGATGGATAGAGTGAGCATGGTGATGGATAGAGTGAGAATGCATCACTACAAAAGGTATAAGGTGTTTCCATCAATGAAAAAGGGGGATATTGTTGAGAAACATATTGTCATTGATGTCAAAGTGGTAGTGTTATAGCACAAAATGCCACACTTATTCTTTTTTCCATGGCCTAACCCTTTCCAAATGCTTGCTATACTTTTCCCTAAAAGTCACTTCCAAAATCATCTAAAAAAATGCTTTAAGAGCATATATGTGGGTTTCTCTAGTGCAACACGTGGAGATCCACGCCTTTCCTCACTACAACCCGCAGATGCCCAAATTTTTGGTGAAAAATCAAATAATCATGTGTTTTCGGGAGGGTTTTATAGTTGGTCTCTTTTCCTAATGAAACTTTCTTGTACATAATGGAATCCAACTCCCCAAACCTATTTGGGAAGATATAAAACAACCATAGAGGGATAAAGATGAGAAAAAAAGTCCCTTAGTGAAAAGTTATGTTTCCTGCATATAACAAGTTTCCTTTCCCTATATTCTTTGAGAAACATCCCCTTTAATATGGAAACTCTTTTTCCATATCTTCTTTCTCCTTTATGTGACTATAAGGTGTCTCATTATCTCTATCTGAGTCATTGAGAGAAGTATTTATTGGTTGAGTTGATGCTTGAGGATTCCAGGAGGAACCCAAATAGTTGGTTATATTATCCCTGACATGTAGGACTAGCCTGTGGCTAAGATGCCACAATCCAGGGGCATATGATTCGTCAAAATCACATGGGGATATCCCTTGGCCTAGATCGCACTAGCCCTTAACATGGCTATATTTGAGGTGTCCCCAGGGGTTTTGAACTAGTGAATTTCACTTACAGAGTTCCTTAACATCACACTCCCTCACCAAATACTCTATATCTCGGGGACACCTCAAATCTAGCCATGTTAAGGGTTGGTGCAATCTAGGCTGGGTGTGATCCCTAGGTGATTTTGATGGCTTACATTCCCTTGGATTGTGGCATCTCAGCCATAGGCCAATCCCGCAGGTTAGGGATATTATAGCCAACTATATGGATTCCTCTAGGAATCCTTAAGAATCAAATCATTTGATAAATCTTCTCTCAATGACTTAGATAGGGATAAGGAGACACCCTATAGTCACATGAAGGAGAAAGAATATTTGGAAAAGGAGTTTCCAGATTAAAGGGGATGTTGCTTAGAGAATATAGGGAAAGGAGGCTTGCTAGATGCCAGTCTCGGTCCCCAATGGAGTCACCAATTATGATTAAGGGATTTCCACGTATGATCGTGGTTCATAATCACAATAGATCAAGACCAAGTGAAAGAGATAATCGTCTTCCCATAGTGACAAGCACACAAAAAACCAAAGAAAATAACTACTTTAATTAGGAGAAGGTAGGGATAGAGAGGAGAAAATAAGGTGCACCTTGTTCTCTCATTTGATGTTGATCGATGCTCCAATTCACCAAAGAACTCTTGATCTTCTGTTGGAATCAATCCTACAAGACAGATACAAAACTAGGGCTACGATGAAAGTAGTTATACGATCATAAACATGTGTATGTAATATGTCAGATTCAAAGTAAGCATACAGGGTAAAATCATGAAGATGGGTAACACTTTTGCTTGTTTTATGACAATTTTTATTTTATTTTAACAGGTTCTTCAACTTTCGATAAACAAAAGTATTTTTATTTAGAATTTTACTTTACTATAAAAACAAAACTTGTGAGGAATTTTGTTAGCTTTCTATTGACTATTTTTCAATTTTTTTTATTGAGATTTGATATGTCAATTTGGCAATTGTTTGACAGTATGTTCCTTAAAAATGAAGGGAAAGATAATGATTTATTTTCCCCCTAACAATGTATCCATTATTAAAATTTTGTTTTTGACAAAGGAAATATACTGCAACAATTTACAGAGACTCTATTTTATGATGACTGTAGTTTTGAATCTAACATATGAATATTCTAATTTCTAGAATTTTTTTAAGTTGACCAATCTGAAAAAGTTACAGATTTTAAACACATGTTTTCCCCCACCATGTATCTATCTTAATTTTTACTTAAAAGTAAAATCTAAAAATACCCTTTTGAAGAGAACAGTTTCAGGATTATGAATATAAATTTTCCATAATTTTCTACTATATGTTTTTAGAGATATGGAGTTTTCATTTCAGTGAATCATAATCTCACCTAAAAATATTATGCAGTGATTTTTTATGAAATTAAATAAAATTAGATAAAAACAATGAAAATGAAAAACAATTATATCCAATGAAAGTAGATTCAATTTTAAAAATGTTGGTATCAATTCCAAAACTTAATTTTGAGTATTTGTATGAGTCCGCTACCTCCAAAGATGAAGTAAGCTGGAGAGAATTTGCAATTTTCTGCAAACAGTCCCATTTTCAGGTTTTCGGCCAAAATATTCTTTCGCATGAAACCTAGTTTTTAATGAAATCCGTTAAAAATAAACCTTTTGTCCAAAAATTATTTCAGATGAAATATGTTTACCACAGGAAAAAAAACTCATCCGGAAAATATTGTACATGAATTTCGAGGGCGTCGTCAAGTCATCGTTCAATTTGACGTGCAAATTTTTGGTCGAAAAATGTTTCGGCTGAAAAAATTACTAGCAACAGTTTTTCGACCGAAAAAATGCTACTAGGAATTTTGGAGACCCAATTCTCACAAAAGTGTTACCCATATTCATTATTTTACCCACAGATAAATGTAAAATGAAGAGAAATCTAGGGGAAAACAAGATCTTTTATTACCAGCAAGTGGAAAAGGTAAGTTACAACCTTTTCCAACATTAGGAACCATCTTGAAGCCAACTACCTGGGTTCCTCCGGGAATCCTCAAGCATCAAATCAGTCGATAAAGACTTCTCTCAATGTCTTAGATAGGGATAAGGAGACACCCTATAGTCACATAAAGGAGAAAGAATCTCTGGAAAATAAGTTTTCATATTAAATGGGATGTTTCTTAGAGAATACAGAGAAAGGAGGCTTGCCAGATGCTGGTAGCCAACATAGCTTTGCACCAAGGGACTTGTGTTCTCATATTTATCTCTCTATGGTTTTTTTACATCTTCCCAAAGAGATTTGGGATGTTGGATTTAGTTATGTATAGGAAAGGATCATTGGGAAATGATCCCAACCAAAAAACCCACCCGAAAACATAAGATTATTTTATATTTCACCAAAAATGAGGGCATCTGCTGGTTGCAGTGAGGAAAGGTGTGGATGTTCGCGTGTTGCACTAGGGAAACCCGAGGATACGATATTAAAGAATTTTTTTAGATGATTTTAGAGGTGACTTTTAAGGAAATGTCTAGCAAGAATTGGGAAAGGATTAGGCCATGGAAAAAAATAATAAGTGTGGCATTTTGTGCTATAACAACCCCTAGTTGAACTGAGGATCATTACTACGTAGAAAACACATAAAAACAAAATTTTATGCTAACTATTTTTTTGTAGCTTACCAACTACAAATTACAACCATATTTAACTAATGTTTGATACCATTAATTTGATGCATCTACAACACACTAAAATAAACATGAAATGCAGCTAATAACTCGTTACAAAATATATATAAATTAGTCTTATACACAAAGTTCATGCACAACAATTAAAACCCATAATGTAAGATAGAAAATTGTAATATTCCAGATATAAAAAGTATGCAGAATAGAAATAAATAGATAAAAATGGCAGATGAACAACAATATAACCAGAACAACACCACAATAATACCAAAATGATACTAGAAGAACACCAGAAAGAGCACTTTGATCACTGAGAGTAATGTTCACTTGCCTCTTCGAGGGGGAAACCTCCAACAGAGTAGAGCTCTATTACAATAATATCCAATACAAGAGTTTGCATACCCTCGACTCCTATTTATACTAAACATTTCTATCAAAAGAACCATCTAGAGGAAGATCCTTCTAGAAGCGAAAGCTTCTATTAGTTCTTCTTACATTGGACTTATTCTTCCTTATTGCTAGGCCTTATTAATATTGAACTTCATTACATGGAAATATATTATTCTACCTACGTGAGGGGTTAGGTCCCTAACATGTCCTCCCCCTTAAAAGAAGCCTTGTCCTCAAGGCTTGATATGGGGAAATTGTTGCAGAATGGTAGCTGGTTCCCAAGTGGCATCTGCTGGAGTTGTATCTTTCCACTGGACTAACACTTCCTTTATGGTTCGTTGATGAAGTCAACGCTCACGCTTGTCCAAAAATGCTTGTGGTTGTAGCTAAATGGATCCTTCTTCGTCTGACTCGGGAAGGTTGGTTTGAGTTTGGAACTTAGTTCCAATCACCTTCTTTAAGAAGGAAACATGAAAAATAGGATGGAGCTTAGAATGACTAGGAAAAGATAACTGATAGGCCACCTATCCCACACGCTTGAGATTGGTATAAGGACCATAAAATTTGGGCGCTAGCTTCTGACAATGGTCAGCCTTGAGGAAAGTTTTCTTGTAAGGTTGCATTCGAAGAAACACATGATCCCCTTCTTCAAATTGAAATTCAGAGTGACCTTGATCTTCTTGTTGCTTCATGCAATTCTAGGCCATGACCAAATTCTCTTTGAGGGTACAGAGAATAGCCCCTCAAACTGTAAGTGTTTGGTAAACCGCATTGACCTTCGAGACACCTAGAAAATATGAGAGAACTGAAGGTGGATTTTCTCCATATACCACTTCTAAAGGATTCATGTGCATAGTTGTATGGTACAAAGTGTTGTACCACCATTCAACGATTGGTAACCATTGAGCCCACTAATTCTTCCTTTCCGATGCAAAACACCTCAAATATGTTTCCAAACATTTGTTGAAAACTTCAGTTTGACCATCAGTATGGGGATGATAAGTTGTGAAGAGATACAATTGGGTGCCTTGTAGTTTGAATAGTTCTTGCCAAAAATTGTTGATGAAAGTTGGATCGTGATCAGAAACAATAGAATGTGGCATGCCATGAAGCTTGAAGACTTGATCCATGAAATGTTGAGCCACATTGGATGTTGTAAATGGGTTTTGAAGAGCACAAAAATGAGCATACTTGGAAAGACGATCAACTACCACCATCATGACTGCTTTATTGCCCAATTTAGGTAAGCCGACAATAAAATCCAAAGAGATATCCCACCCAATAGAAGGTGGAATCGAAAGTGGTTGTAGTGTGATAGGAGATTTAACCATTTCACCCTTGTTGCATTGACACACATCACATTCAGCCACAAAATTACGAACATCATGTTGCATACCCTCCCAGAAAAAAGAACGTTTGACCCTGTCATAGGTTTTGGTAAACCCCAAGTGCCCAGTTGTGGGTGTAGCATGAAGCTCAGAAAGTATCGTGGAATTAAGTTTTGACCATTTACTTAAATAAAAATGGCCTTTGTATTGAATCTTATCATTGAGCCAAGAGTACCCTGGGGAAACTGGAGAATTGGACTGCAATTGTTCTATCAGATGCGAACTTTTTTGAAAGGTTTACAGTTGAGAGTAAGCTTGTCATTGATGGCAAGAACAACAATGGCAAGAACAGTGATAATGGAAGAGGAGGAGCAACAGTGAACGTTGGATCTTATTCAAAATCCCCGATGACCATCAGATATGAATTCAAAGAGGAGTAGCACGTAGTAGATGAGAATAGATCTCGGGTTTCCGATCTAAGCATGGGGTACATCCATCATTGGATCAGGGAGGGCTTGCATTTTCATTACATGGTGATGTGGCGAAATCATGAAGTGGCGAAATAGCGAAGGTGGACAAAATCGCGAAGTGGCGAAATTGCAAAGTGGTGAAATCACAAGAAGATCTGGGCCGTAGGATCTGGGGTATCTATGAAGGCTCAATAGCCATTAGATATGGTGAAGCTACAAGGCGGATAAGTCCAAGAGTCATCCAACTCTCCAAAGCTGTGAAGGAATCCTGACCATCCATCGGGGACAGTCGTGGACCATTGATCAAGAGGACGCATGGCGAAAGATCAAAGAACCACAAAGACTCCACCTCGGAGATTCACCTATCGCGACTTGGAGTGACAAGAATCTCCATCTAAGGATCAGCGAGATGCGAGATCACAAAAACATCAGGACCGTCAGATCACTAAGAACAAGGACCGTTGATCTGAGCTCCATCTCGAATATTCTCCTATCGCGACTTGGAGTGACAAGAACCCACATATAGGGAACCGTGAGATGCGAGATCGCGAAAAGATCAGGACCGTTAGATATCCTAGAACGTGGACCGTTGATCTGAGCTCCATATCGGAGCTTCACCTATCACAACTTGGAGTGGCGAGAGCCTCCATCCAAGGAACAGGGAGATGCGAGATCGAAAAAATATCTGGACCGTTGATTCATCGAGATCGTGGACCGTTGATCAGGGTCGATGAAGATCATGAGTTCGCAGTGCCTTTTAGTGCAGACAGTGGTCACCGCCTGTGGTCACGTGGAGGAAGGACCTAGTGCAGATAAGATCCGCCTCATAATTTTGGGGATCGCGTCTGGTATGAATGCCGAAATATCGAAAAGGTGAAATGTCATTGTAATCCAATGATGCAGATGAAACTGAAGGAGATTGGAGGGCTACTGTTACACGTCACAGTGTAACTGCCAGAAACCACTGATGGTTTCTGCCAGAGGACTTGAAGAAACTTTGAGGTGATTGACAGAGGAGATGAAGAGTCTTTGGGAATATTCAATAGGGATGAAGATGCTCGTGGAGGTGATTGACAACTGGATGAGCATTGAAGCCTGTAACTAGAACAGAGAAGGTGAGCTCATCTGTCACAGAGAAGACGAAGAGTCTCAACTGCCAGAGAGGCTGAGGAATCTCAGCATAACATACAGTGATGCTGAACGAGTGGAAAAATGGCCAGAGAAGATGAAGAGTCACGATGATGATCAGACAGAGCACTCGAGTTGTGGAGGATATCGGCATGGTATGAGTATGCAGAGGTATTGCATGCATTGCATGCACAAGGTGCACAAAAGATATAAATACACAGTACAGAGAAGAGATGGGGTTGTTGTTGTTGTTAGAGTTGTTGTGGATGTTGTTGTTGAAGGTGATTCATGCATGAAGAAGGATCAAAGTGTAGCAGCTGAAAAGAACAGAAGAAGAACTATGCAGTGAATGGACATGGTGCACAGAGCATAAAAAAGACGAAGAATAGAATGGGTACCAGATGCATGCTGGAAGACAGTGAGGAAGTCTGAGTAGCAAAAATCTTGCAGAAAAGTGATGAGACTGGTAAGCTGTTAGTAAACACTATATCACTATAATAGGTTTCGGTAATTCATATTCATAATCCAGGGTGGTTGGGAGGTGCTAGGGAGGATTGGTGTCCTCAGAGATTCAAGTGGGGGCTTGAACACAGGGAGTTGGTGCTTCCTTCTAGTTGGTGCTAGAGAAACCAGGGAGTTGTTGCTTCCTTCTAGTTGGTGCTAGAGAAACCAGGGAGTTGGTGCTTCCTTCTAGCTAGTGCTAGAGAAACCAGGGAGTTGGTGCTTCCTTCTAGTGGGTGCTAGATAAAAACAGAGAGTTGGTGCTCTTAGCAAGTTGCAGCTTGCAAAACAAAGGTTGTAGCCTCACAATGAGTTGGTGCTCAAATGTATGATAATGTAAATAATGTAAATAATACTTATCATATAAAGAAGAAGAGGTTTTTACCCTGTATGGGTTTCCTTGGGAAATATTTGTCTCTGTGTTTCTCATATATGTGACTGATGTTGAATGTGCCATTGTTCATTTCCCTGCATTATTGTGATCATCATTGAGTGCCTTGTAAATATTTTAAAAGAAGAATAATTGTTTAAGCACGGTAACAACTGATTCACCCCCTCTCTCAGTTGTCCAACAATTGGTATCAGAACTAGCCCCTTTTATCTAAGGGTAGATCCTAGAGCTTAAACATGTCAAGCCATGAAGGAAATTCAACCAATAAGGCCCCTCTGTTCAATGGAACAAACTTTGCCTTCTGGAAAGTTAGAATGAGAACCTACATAATGTCATTAGCTATAGATGTCTGGGATGTGGTAGATATTGGTTATTTAAAGCCAGTTGTGCTAGCTAATAAGGATGACAATCTAGAATTTAGCTTCAATGCCAAGGCTATGAATGTTATCTTGAGTGGGCTTGTAGAAGCAAAATTCATAAAATTTATGCACCTAGGAACTGCCAAAGAAATGTGGGACAAACTCATTAGCAACTATGAGGGTAATGAGAAAGTAAAGGATGCAAAGATTCAAACCTACAGAATACAGTTTGAACAGTTGAAGATGAAAGAAGATGAAACTGTTGGAAAATACTCTCTAAGAGTAGAAGAAATGGTAAATGCAATGAAGGCACTTGGTGAAACAATTGATGAACCTTCTTTAGTTCAGAAAATCTTGAGATCTCTCCCAAATAGGTTCAACCCAAGGTCTCTGCTATAGAATAACTTAATGATCTAAAAACCTTGGGGTTTGATCAAATGCTAGGAACATTGATTGCATATGAAATGAGAATAGTTAAAGATAAAACTACCTCCAGAGAAGCATCATTTAAAGCAGACAAGAATGAGGATTCTAAGCCCGATGAAATTGAAGCAAAATTTTTGAAGAGACTGAAGAAGGGATCAGGCAAATAAAAAGGTAAACTGCCTTTCAAATGTTTCAACTATGGTAGGATAGGTCATTTTGCAAATAAATGTCCCCACAAAGGAAAGAATCAGACATGTGATGATGAGGAGAAGTACAAACACAAAAATTTCTTTAAAGAGAAATACTTTAAGAAGAAAAGTCTGTGCGTAAACAATGATGATGATCCTTCAGATGATGAAGAAAATGACTCCTCTATTGAAGATAAACTAAATGAATTCATACTTATGGCCAAAGAGGATTATAATAATAAAAGCACAGGGAGTGATGAAGAACAATATGTGGTTGACATGGAAGGAGAATTGATCAGTGCACTGGAAGAGATTGACAGACTAAGAATCAAGAATAGAAAGCAAAGACAATTTTTGATATAGTTCGAGAAATACAGTAAAGAACCTGATGAATACCTTGTCCTACTAAAAGTAGAATTGGAAGAGGCAAAGAAAATCAAAGAGATTCTGAAACAACAACTATTAGAAAAGAAGGCAAGATGTGAAGCATTAGAACAAGAAGTAGTGAAAACAAGGAAAGAAATGGAGAAGTTTCAAGCCTTGTATAATCAGAATCTGTCAAGTATCAAAGCCTCAGAAGGATTGGCTACCATTCTGAATCAGCAAAAGAATCCAAAGCTGAAAACTGGCTTGGGGTATGAAGAGGGATCAAGCAGTGGTAAGCTAGGAAACGAAGAACCCATCAAGTTTGTCAAAAGTACAACCAATGACAATAACAATCCTGCAGAAACAAAGGAAGACAATCAACCGCCCAGATCGAGTAAGGTAAAATATGCCATATCTAAATCTTTAGAAAAAAGAAGTAATGTGCTCACTCCTGAATGATGTCATCAGTCTGGAAGAAATCAATTTGCTCAAAGAAGACAACCATTTTCCAAGTACAAAGAATTCTTCTATGGCTATTGTTTCTACTGTGCTAACTATGGTCACAAAACTGTAAATTGTTCCTTAAGATTTAGACATGAGAAATTAATATTTCAAAGGAATAAATACTTGCCACAACAAAGAATGATGCAACCAAGTAACAAACCTTCACTGATTGCCAATTGCCAAATTAAGTCCAGGGACATGCAATTAAAGAGGTCAAGAAATAATCATCAGTCAATGAGTAGACAATGCTGCACCAATAAGTTTAACCTGTTTAACAATGATATTGAATGCTACATCTGTCATAACTATGGACACAAATCTATTGACTATTGTTTAAGGGAATATGAACCAGATTCGAAATCTCCTACTGAAAATGTCAAGTTTTGGAAGAAGAAGGAAAGTGACAAGTGTGGATTAGTGTTGTCATCTCAAAGAAAAACGAACCCTTGGTATATAGAAAGTGGATGCTCCAAACACATGATGGGAGACAAAGGCAAGTTTCTATCTCTAAGTGAAAGAAAATCAGGAAACGTAACCTTTGGAAATGATGCTCCAGGGAAAATAAAGGGCAAAAGGATGGTGAGCTTAAGTAATGGAAAAGGAAAAGCCCAAGATGTTCTACTTGTGGACGGGATGAAACATAATCTTCTTAGTGTAAGTCAAATGTGTGACAGAGGATGCAAAGTGTTTTTCACATCCAAGGACTGCAAGATAATGTATGTAAACTCAGGACAAGTGGTGGCCAAAGGCATAAGGACAGAAAATAATGTATATGTGCTGAAAGAAAATAGAGAATAATTTCATCTAAGCAAACATGATGAAAGATGGTTATGGCATAGGAGACTTGGACATCTAAACTTTGACCACTTAATCAAACTCAAAAACCTCGAGGCAGTAAAAGATCTTCCGAGAATATCAAAGCCCCAAGATTCAATGTGTAAACCCTGTCAAGTAGGGAAGAAAAACAGAACACAGTTTAAGTCCAAGAGCTTTACTTCAACAGAGAAACCACTCCAACTAGTTCATATGGATTTATGTGGACCATCAAGACAGGAAGGTACAAGGAAAGAAAACTACTTCATGTTGATTATCGATGATTACTCCAGACGTACTTGGGTTTCCTTTCTCAAAGAAAAAGCTGAAGCATTTGAGAAGTTTAAAATATTTAAGGCCTTAACAAAGACATAAACAGGCATGAGGTTAAAGGCAGTAAGATCATATTGGGGAGGCGAGTTTATGTCAAGAGACTTCAAGGAATTCTGCGATGAACATGGGATCAAGAGAGAATACACAATCCCAAGAACTCCACAACAAAATGGCGTTGTTGAGAGGCAAAACATAATAGTGCAGGAAATGGCCAGGTCAATGATGAATGAGAAGAACATTGGTCAAACCTACTGGGTATAATCAATACACACAGCAGTTCATGTGCTTAACAAATCCCACCTCAGACCACAAAGTGACAAGACACCTTATGAATTATGGTTTGGAAGACCTGCCTCAATCAAACACTTCAGAGTCTTTGGGAGTAAATGCTACATAAAGAATAATGATGAGAACC
>ML781265.1:682583-718278 GCA_009831015.1 Picea engelmannii
TTCGCCCAAATTTTATAGGATAAAATTATTTTACCTTAAAAATCGCCAAAATTTTATAAAAACTATATAAAATCCTTAGAAATTTGAATATTTTTACAAAAATATCGCCAAACATTTATAGTTGGCATATGAAGGATTAGTAATATTATCCAAGTTTTCTACATTTTAAAATAAATCTCCATCCTTAAAATCATCCCTGCCTTTGAGTTGGATTTAATCATTTCAGCCTCGGTCAATTTATGGATCTTTAGTGGAGAAGTGGGAGTTACTGGTTTAGTGCAAGGAATAAAGGAGGGTTTTTTGTTTTGAGAAGAGACAACATGTTGTGCTTCCTTAGCTCTTTTAGTAGCATACACCCAACTCTGAGGATGATCCATGAGGTCATGAGAACGAATTGCATCCTCGAGCCCATTGATAAAACATTCTCAGAAAAAATCATCAGACATGCCCTCTGTATGAAAAGACAGTCTCTCAAAAGAAGCTATAAAGTCTTCCAAGGTTCCATATTGTTTCAACTTTGTCAAACAACCTAAATGGTTGGTGTCAGTTTCAAAGCATTCATAAAGCTCTGCCACAAAGTGTGTCTACGTAACATACCCTTGGCGGGCATTTTTTATCCATTTCCACCATTTCCAACGTTCTTTATATAGATGGATAACTGCATACTGAAGTTTGGCCAACTCATCTGTGATGCCATACAAAGAGAAATAATGTTCCATTTGAGTTACCCAGCCAGTGGGATTTGATCCATCAAATTTGGTCACATCCACACGCAGAAGGTGTAGGTCATGCTAAAAGTGATGGGGCTGAAAATTTTGGGAATGAGAGGAAGTTTCACCTTCAGTATGCAAAGGTGGATCAGATACAAGAAGATTTGCAGGGATATGTAGCTTGGCGCAGATCATCGTAGTGAAAGATTCAATATGGGTAGTAATGTCTTGTTTGAGCTCGGCTTTGAGTTTTGTGATTGAGGTGGATATGGAGGAATGCATCTTTTGATTTATCATGGAAATATTGGCATTCAGTTGTTGCACTTCTTATTGGGTTTTTGTGAAGTTAGAGTGCAAGGTAGTGAAGCGAGCTTCCAAGTCTTGGGTATGGGCCATGATGATGAGGGAACACAAAAAGGGGTGGGTGGGACCATACATAAAATGGGTTATGGGTGAAGTGTATCACAACGATCAGGGTGATGAGTGGAATCCAATGGGGTAAATCCGAAATAAGGGTGTTGGAAGGGGGTCGGGTACGCAAGAAAAAAAATGTTGAAAAATGATAGGTATGACTGTCATAAGGGAGAAGAGAGAAATCCAACGGAATAGGTCTCAAATAATGGTTCCAACAAGATCTAGAAGAATACATGCAGTGATGAAATGCCCAAATTCTTAACAGGAAGAAATGTGTAGAAAGTTCGCAACTCGAATGCAGGAGACACAGTTGCGCCACAATAGATATTGTCTTTTCTATTTTTGTTTCTCTCCCAAGAGTTAGGTATTCAAGGGTTCTACAGACAAGGGTTTGACCTGTGCTATATATCTCTGATATATGTGTAGGGTATATCATCTATAAAGTCTTCTACTATGCCATATTGTTTCAACTTTGTCAAACGACCTAAATGGTTGGTGTCAGTTTCAAAGCGTTCATAAAGCTCTACCACAAAGTGTGTCCAAGCAACATACCCTTGGCGGGCAATTTTTCTCCATTGCCACCATTGCAAATATTATTGATCTAGATGGAGAAAATCATACCGAAGTTTGTCCAACTCATCTGTAATGTCTTACAAAGAGAAATAATCTTCCATTTGAGTTACTCAGCCAATGGGATCTGAGCCATCAAATTTGGTCACATCCACACATGGAAGGTGTAGGTCACGCTGAAAGTGATGGGGCTGAAAATTATGGGAATGAGAGGAAGTTTCACCTTCGGTATGCAAAGGTGGGTCAGATAAGGGAGGATCTATAGGGATATGCATCTTGGTGCAGATCATCATAGTGACATATTCAAGATGGGTAATAATTTCTAGTTTGAGTTCCTCGATTGAGGTGGCGATGGAAAAATGAATGTTTTTATTGATGGTGGAAATATTGGCACTGAGTTGTCTCACTTATTGTTGGGTCTCTGTGAAATTAGAGTGCAAGGTATTGAAATTAGATTCCAAGTCTTGGCTACGGTTATGGGCTATGATGACGAGGGAACCGAAAAGGGGTGGGTGGGGTCAAAAAAATTGTTGAAAAATAATAGGTATGAATGTGATAAGGGAGAAGAGAGAAATCAAATGGAATAGGTCTCAAATAATGGTGCCAACAGGATCCAATTTTTATTTTTTTTTACTCCTGCGAAGTTATACTCTGATCTGAAGAATACTGTAGTGATGAAATGCCCAAATTCGTAACAGGAAGAAATGTGTAGAAAATTTGCAACTCGAATGCAGGAGACACAGTTGCGCTGCAATAGATATTGTATGTTCTGTGTTTGTTTCCATCCGAAGGGTTAGGTATTCAAGGGTTATACAGACCAGGGTTTTCCCTTTGTTATAGCTCTCTGATATACGTGCGGGGTCCAACAATAGTACTTGGCCCAATATCTTAGGGCACCAACTAAGGAGGCTAGAATTTTCCCTTAGCCGTACTACCCGACTACCCAGGTACTAGAGAGTATCTTCCCAAGTGTTGTTCTTGGTGACACTATAGCAGTTAGGAGGCCGATCGATTTATCTATGGAAGGCTTCATGAGATCTAAGCTGATCTATATATAGGTCTTGTCTGATGCGCTACCACTGGAAGAGGTAGCAACATGGGTTACAAGGGTGGCCAACAGATGTGCGCTTAAGTACCACCTGTATTTAGTATGTGTATGAATTTCCGACCGTAGTTTTATGCACATAAAAAAAGATGTATGTAGCTTAAAGACGTTGAAATATGTCTCTACCCTGAAAAAAAAAATTAACACACAATTTTATGCCGAGGAAGGTGCTCTAATACCACTTGTAATATTCCATATATAAAAAAGTATGCATAACATAAATAAATAGCTAGAAATGGCAGATGAACAACAATATAACCAGAACAACACCACAATAATACCAAAATGATACCAGAAGAACACCAAAAAGAGCACTTTGATTACTGAGAGCAATGTTCACTTGCCTCTTCGAGGGGGAAACCTTCAGCAGAGCAGAGATCTATTACAATAATATCCAAGACAAGAGTTCTCATACTCTCGACTCCTATTTATACTAAATATGTCTATCAAAAGATCCATCTAGAGGAAGATCCTTCTAGAAGCCAAAGATTCTATTAGTTCTTCTTACATTGGACTTATTCTTCCTTATTTCTAGGCCTTATTAATATTGACCTTTATTACATGGAAACATATTATTCTACCTACGTAAGGGGTTAGGTCCCTAAAACAAATAGATAAAACACCTATCTCTTTAAAATGGTTGTGAAACCAACTACTTGGGGTAGATGTTCCACCCAACCATAGACTTGTTGTTCCAAATATCAATATCAATCCAACCCCAAGCTAGGGATGACAATCCACAAAACAGGGTGATCTCTCATTGTCCACTCACAACTTAAAAATCCCACAATCCACTAGTATTCTCCTAAAGATATCCCTATTTTCCACTAGCTCTCTTCCTCTCAACCTTCCCAACCTAAGGAATGTACCCCTTCAATGCTCTCATTCCCTCAGACATCCCATTCATTTATCAAGGTCTCTCTAGCACATGAAAACAATGAATATCTCTACTAGGAACTCAAGGGAACTCACTTATAGGAAAACTACAAGAAAACAACAATAAATACTTGTTGTTATAGTGAAAATCACACATGAGTTCACTCTTTAGTCTTGAAAACCTAGCTCTTCAGTGTTATACTCATAAAATGCTCCATAAATGCTCCAACATGCTCTAGAATTAACCCTCCATAGTGTTATTTTCTTGTTGTCCATGCCAAAAACTCCATGTCCAAAATTGTTGTAACTATCCATTGGAATTTCCTCCCTTTGGATTACTTTATTGAATCACACAGTTCCCCAAGATGATTGTACTTATCCCCCATGCTCTCGATAACTATGTGTTAGGGACCTAACACCTCACGTAGGTAGAACAATATATTTGAATGTAATAAAGGTCAATATTAATAAGGCTTTGCAATAAGGTAGAATAAGTCGAATGTAAGAAGACCTAATAGAAGCTTCCGCTTCTAGAAGGATCTTCCTCTAGATGGTTCTTTTGATAGACATATTTAGTATAAATAGGAGTCAAGGGTATGAGAACCCTAGCTTGGATATTATTGTAATAGAGCTCTGCTCGACTTGACGTTGCCCCCTTGAAGATACAAGTGAACATTGCTCTCAGAATCAAAGTGGTCTTTCTGGTGTTATTCTGATATCATTTCAGTGTTATTGTGGTGTTGTTCTAGTTATATTTTTGTTTATCTACCATTTCTAGCATTTTATTTCTGTTCTGCATACTTTTTATATCTGGAATATTACAAGCGGTATCAGAGAACTTTCCTCGGCAGAAAATTGTGGGTTAATTTTTTCCAAGGTAGAGACGTATTCCAGCGTCTTTAAGCTACATAGATCTGTCATTACATGCATAAACCCGTAGTTGAGGGATTCATACACACATGAAATACAAGTGGTACTTAAGCACACATTTGTTGGCCACCCTTGTAACCCCTGTTGGTACCCCTTAGAGTGGTAGCACATCAGACAACACCTGTATCTAGAAGTCCTCTTTAGATAAACTGATCGGTCATCTAACTGCTATAGTGTCACTGAGAACAACAATTGGGAAGATACTCTCTAGTACCTGGGTAGTCAGGTAGTATGGATAAGGGAACGGTCTTTCCTCCTTAGTTGGTGCCCTGATATATTGGGCCGAGTACTACTGTTGGACCCCACATGTATATCAGAGAGCTATACCACCGGGAAAACCCTTGTCTGTAGAACCCTTGAATACCTAACCCTTGGGGATGGAAACAAAACATAAAACAGACAAGATCTATTGTCACACAACTGTGTTCAAGTTTCCAAATCACTACACATTTCTTCCTAGTTAAGCATTTTGGCATTTCATCACTGTAGTATTCTTCATACCAGAGTATAACTCCGTAGGTGTAAAAAAAAAAAAAAAAAGTCTAGAAATTGTTGCACCATTATTTGAGACCTATTCCATTGGATTTATATCTTTTCCATTATCACATTCATACCTATAATTTTTCATAAAAAACAATTGACCCCACCCCCCCCTTTTTGGTTCCCTCATCATCATGGCCCATACCCATAGCCAAGACTTGGAATATCACTTCAATACCTTGCAATCTAATTTCACAGAGACCCAACAAGAAGTGAGACAACTCAGTGCCAATATTTCCACCATCAATGAAAACATGCATTCCTCCATCGCCACATCAATCACTGGACTCAAACAAGACCTCAAACAAGACATGACTACCCAACTTGAATATGTCGTTTCGATGATCTACATCAAGTTGTGTATCCATGCAGATCCCCCTTTATCTGACCCACCTTTGCATACTGAAGATGAAACTTCCTCTCATTCCCATAATTTTTAGCCCCATCACTTTCAGTGTGACCTACGCCTTCCACAGGTGGATGTGACCAAATTTGATGGCTCAGATCCCACTGGTTGGGTAACTCAAATGAAAAATTATTTCTCTTTGTACGACATTACAAATGATTTGGCCAAACTCTGGTATGGTGTTCTCCATCTAGATCAAGAATGTTGGGAATGGTGGCAATGGAGAAAAATTGCCCGTCAAGGGTATGTTTCTTAGACACACTTTTTGGAAGAGATTTATGAACTCTTTGACACTAACACCAACCATTTAGGTCATTTTACAAATTTGAGACAATCTGGATCAGTGGAATACTTTATAGCTTCTTTTGAGCGACTGGATTTTCGTACAAAGGGCATGTCTGATGCTTTTTTCCGAGAATGTTTTATCAGTGGCCTCAAGGATGAGATTCATGCCCATGTCCTCATGGCTTGGCCTCAGAGTTGGGTGGAGGATACTAAAATATATAAGGAATCACAACATGTTGTCTCTTCTCAAAACCAGAAATCCTCCTTTATTCCTCACACTAAACCAGTAAATCCCACTACTCCTTCTACTCCACTAAAGATCCAAAAATTGACCAATCTCTTTGGATATGATTATGAGATCATTTACAAGAAAGGAAAATACAATTTGGTTGTGGATGCACTTTACCGAAAATATGAATATGAAGGATCCATTTTTTCTCTCTCCTTCATTGCACCAGATTGGCTCCAATCCATTCGCCAGGAATTTCTACACGATCCCAAAAGTTCACATCTGATACAACAATTGCAGTCCAATTCTCCAGTTCCCCCAGGGTACTCTTGGCTCCATGATGATATTCGATACAAAGGATATTTGTATTTAAGTAAATAGTCAAAACTTAAATCCATGGTACTTTCTGAGCTTCATGCTACACCCACAGCTGGGCACTCCGGGTTTACCAAAACCTATGACAGGGTCAAATGTTCTTTTTTCTGGGATGGTATGAAAGAAGACGTTCATAATATTTTAGCTAAATGTGATGTGTGTCAATGAAACAAGGGAGAAACAGTCAAATATCCTGGCACACTACAACCGCTTATGATTCCACCTACTATTTGGAGGGATATCTCTATGGATTTTATTACAAACTTACCTAAATTGGGAAATAAATCAGTCATCATGGTGGTAGTTGATTTCCTTTCCAAGTATGCTCATTTATGTTCTCTTCAACACCCATTTACATCATCCACTATGGCTCAACTTTTCATGGATTAGGTCTTCAAGCTTCATGGCATGCCGCATTCTATTGTTTATGATCGTGACCCAACTTTCACCAGCAATTTTTGGCAAGAACTATTCAAGCTACAAGGCACCCAATTACATCTCAGCACAACCTATCATCCCTAGAATAATGGTCAAACTGAAGTTGTCAACAAGTGTTTGGAAACATATTTGAGGTGTTTTGTATCGGAAGAGAAAAATTAGTGGTCTCAATGGTTACCCCTAGATGAATGGTGGTACAACACTTCATACCATACATTTACCTGCATAAGTCCTTTTGAAGTGGTATATGGACAAAATCCACCTACAGTTCTCTCATATTTACCAAGTGTCTCGAAGGTCCAGGCAGTTGACCAAATGCTTACAGTTTGAGAGGCTATTATTCCTACCCTCAAAGAGAATTTGGTCATGGCCCAGAATCGCATGAAGCAACAAGCATATCAAGGTCTCTCTGAACGTCAATTTGCAAAAGGGGATCAGGTGTTTCTTTGACTACAAACTTACAAGAAAAATTCCCTCAAGGCCGACCATTGTCAAAAGCTGGGACCCAAATTTTATGGTCCTTATACCATTCTCAA
Source organism: Picea engelmannii (assembly GCA_009831015.1). Classification (NCBI taxonomy): domain Eukaryota; kingdom Viridiplantae; phylum Streptophyta; class Pinopsida; order Pinales; family Pinaceae; genus Picea; species Picea engelmannii. The sequence goes on from ML781265.1 coordinate 689,998, forward strand.
GAATGTGGGATAGGTGGCCTATCAGTTAGATTTTCCCATTCATTCTAAGATACATCCTGTTTTTCATGTTTCATGCTTAAAGGAGGTGATTGTAACTAAGTGCCAAACTCAAACCCACATTCCTGAGTTGGACGAAGAAGGATCCATTTGGCTACAACCACAAGCATTTTTGGACCAGCGTGAGCATCACCCGCATCAGTGAACCATCAAGGAAATGTTAGTCTAGTCGAAAGATACAACTCCAATAGATGCCACTTGGGAACCAACTACCATTCTGCAACAATTTCCACATCTCAAGCCTTGAGGACAAGGTTATTTTCAAGGGGGAGGACATGTTAGGGACATAACCCCTCACATAGGTAGAACAATATATTCAGATGTAATAAAGTTCAATATTAATAAGGCCTTGCAATAAGGTAGAATAAGTCTAATGTAAGAAGACCTAATAGAATCTTCTTCTTCTAGAAGGATCTTCCTCTAGATGGTTCTTTTGATAGACATATTTAGTATAAATAGGAGTCGAGGTTATGATAACTCTAGCTTGGATATTGTTGTAATAGATTTATGCTCGACTGGAGGTTTCACCCTCGAAGAGGCAAGTGAATATTGCCCTCAGAATCAAAGTTCTCTTTCTGGTTTTATTATGATATCATTTCAGTGTTATTGTGGTGTTGTTCTGGTTATATTGTTGTTTATCTTCCATTTCTAGCATTTTATTTTTGTTCTGCATACATTTTATATATGGAATATTACACTATGATATGTGACTTATCACACCCACCCTCTTACATGTATTCAATGATTGGATTTGGGGAAAATCAATACAAAAATAGAAGTTTAATACATATTGATAATAAAATCCAGGAATGTGGGTGGAATTAATAGACATCAGTAATCCCCCTTGGACCCCTCTCTTAGACATTCTTCTTAGACCCTCCCCTTCTTGTGGATTAATTCAACCCTCATCTTTGTCAATTTCCCTATTTGGTTTACTTGTCTGCACACGGGTTCTAAGACACAAGGTTTGGTTTATCTATGACCAACAAACCCACCAGATAATGGTGCTTTTGGCATCACCTGCTTGTGCAGATGAAGTCTCACCGAAGGTATCTATTGGGACTGCAAGAACCAGAGTTTTGCAGTAGTAAGGAAAAGGGAGACAGATACCTAATTCTTTATTCATTCTTTTATATATGCATGTGATTTGACTCTAGTTAGTATTAGTTTCTTTTAGGTTCCTCTCTTAGCATATTTGCGACTATTGGAGATATTCTTCATAGTCACAGTCATGAATATTACACCATAATTAATCCGTAAAATAATTCTATTATACAAAGCATAGAAACATAATTCATAAGAACACATACACAATTAGATACCACAAGACTCAATATCCTCTCTTTATTCATCTATCTCTTTGCTAACCACTATTATATTCATGATTCTGGCATACTCTTTTTCTAACACCCTAATCTCCCGACCTGTTACATATTTATACTTCAAAATCTAGGGCTTAAAACTCTAGTCTATTTATCCCAAAATTATCCCATTACAATGCATGGCCAACTCAGTTAACTAGTTGTTCAACTTATTTCTTCTTCTTTTCAATCTTCATGTTTCTTTTTTATTGTTATTCTATTTTTGGAATGCCATGATTTCATCCCTCTCTCACACTTTCTTCTCTTGCTCTCTTGATTTATTATTCTTTCTGTGCATTGTCTTCCTCTTGTGTGCTTTCTTCCTTCTGTGTACTTTCCTGTGCGAATGTGTCTTAGTTGCACACTACTTTCCTTCATCTATGCACTTTCCTTATAATTAGATTTTTCTCCCAACATTGTATCCAAAAATTCATGTCCAACAGTCTCTGTAGCAATTGGCATCACATTTTATTATTAAAATTTGGAAATACAATTCACATATACATCACTTGGTTGTAGCCACACATTATATCTACATTAAACATTAATTAAATTGGGGATTATAGCGGGGATGTTACAAAGGATGACTCATGATTTTGAATGTTAAAGGAATTTGATTAAAATGGATTAGGGATAACAAAGAGAGGTGCAACGATATGTATTAACCAATATTGATATAGTTAATATTGAAATAAAATGAAACTATAAGGGTATTTTCCAAGATTTTTGACAAAATGGAAAAGTATTTTTTAGAATGGGATTTAACAAAATAAGTAATATGAGTTTTAGATTCCCAACCTAGATAAATTATGCCACTAAATTGATAACTATAATATATATATGCATTGACATGGTTTCACGGTTTGTGTTGATTCAAGAGCTAAACCACTATGGAGTCACTAGGTGAGATATCTTTTCCTCGAGAGTAATTATATCACCACAAGAAATAATGAATTAGCAACAATGGGAATAGGGATTCATTCCCTAGTGAAGTCACTAATAAATTTTCAACATGATGAACATTATTCAATAATCAAAGAAGTTGGGTGTTGGCACAGGGACAGACCTAGGGTTCAACGCTCAAGAGCACACCAACAAAACCCTAACTACAAACCCTTTCGGCAACACCTACGAAGTAGATGAAGTCGCACCCGAGGTAGAGGTAGGGGTGGTTGCAAGACTCAGGTGTTTGCAACCTTAGATGGGAAACAGATCTGTGATTATACTACTTACAACGCACTTAACATCAGTCAACCATTAATATCCAACCCTTATTCTACTTCGCAGAGAGCACAGAGCATCACAATATTCACATAGATCTACAGTATCTCAACACTTAGCAACAGTAATACATCAGGTCATGTAGATCAGCAAGATTTACATGGTTCACCCCCACCCTGGGGCTACATCCACTAACTCTTCTTCTTTATTAGTATCTTCAATCGTCAGTCACAGCACAGAGCACAAAAACCCTTCTTTGCAAAGGACAGAATATCTGTGTAGCTCACTAGATCCTTCTTCCTTACACTTCAACACAAATACCCTTACAACAACTTGCACTTAGCCTTGCAAGCTTCTTATGATCATGCATAGATCATTTACAATCCACTTCCAATCACACAGATCTAACTATTAGCACTAAGTCATCTGCCATACATCACATAGATGCACTGCTAGTTCTATCTAGCCAAAGCATCTATTTATACATTGCAAAAGTGGTCCTAAGCATGGGTAAACCCATGGGTTGACATCTCTTTCCCATTACATTAACCCAAAAACCCTAATAGTGGCCCAAAAGTTGACCGAGGTGCTTCACTTAGTGATCCTTCTTTGACTAGTTGTCGCAGTTCCAAAATAGGTCAAAATGACCCAGGTTATCCCAAAACTTGGTCAAGGGCCAACAGGCCCCCAACACTCACCTGTGACTCGTCCCAAGTCACTCTGGTCTGCGCAATTCTGCTTCAAAGGTATCGATATTGGCCCGAGCTACTTCGACCTGCTGCTTCGTTGTGGCCTTCTGTTGGGTGAATTCAAGGATCACTGTGTCGTTTACTGGTCCTTCCAGGCATTGTTCTACAGTGATGACGAATTTCTTAATTTCTTCTCCCTAGCTTTCGATCTCAACAAATAATATGCATGCCTTGTCTTGCACTGGTTGGAGTTGTTGAGTTACTTCCATGAACTTGCTCTGGATCATATGTATCTTTTGTTGAGTTGTGCGTTGTTCATGAGATTGTTTTATTCTATCCACTGCAGATAGAGCCTTTAGTTGTGCCTGTAATGTATCTGCATGTTGCTTTGCTTCCTGGAGCTGTGACTCCGGCTCCTATAACTCCGGATTTTCTGTAAGGTTCTCATACATTTGGGAACTCTAGTTACTGAGATGATTTCACTCTGAGGTAAGAGCCTTCAATCGGTCAACTGTGCTCTAAGCAGTTTCTTCTCACTGGCCTCTTATCTCCTGGGGGGTATTGGGCACAATGCGGAGTTCTATATCAGCAATGCGTTGTTGCATCTTATGTATAACGTCTTCAAGTTGGGCCACCTTTTGTGGAACTCTCTCTTCAGCTGGTACTTCGATAACGATCACAGAGAGGAGTGCTCTGTCGACTAGTTCTTTTACTTCAAGATTATCTACGAGCAATTGTTCCTTGATTTTTTGTATCTCTTCTTTCTCTTTATCCCATTGTACTTGAAGAGAAAGTTTTTCTCTTTCAAAAGCAATGTGCTGCTTGACAAGTACTCCCTGTACCTGTGTGAGATACTGGGTGGTTCATGTTGTGTCTTCTTGAGCTTGTCGAAGGTGAGCTTCGACCATGTCAGCAACCTGGTGAAGTCAGGTTGGTTCGTCTCCTAGTTCTACTATCCCTGTTGTCAGAGGCGCGGTGTGTACTATGAAGCTAAACTGGAGTGCCTGCTAAACTCCTTGGAGTTCGATATCTATACAGTTATACATCTGCTCCTGCTTCTCCTCCTACTTCTCTACTATCTCCTTTGAAGAATCATTCACTGCTGCAATGATGAAATCAAAGTCATCCAATGTGAGGGAAATTCGCATCTTGGTTATAGGGGTCCTAGGATTCTTTCGGGAGGATGCTTTCAGAGGTAAGACTTTCCTTTTATTTGACAAGTCTTCTTCGTCCCTAGGCGGTGGTACTTTGCCTTTCTGTTGTTCAATTTATGCGCCTTCTATCTCTTTACCATCACCTCCTTCATCTAGTTTGATAGAGGCAGTCCTTACAGATACACTGTCTACTTCGTGAACCTCTTCAGGCTTCTTCGAGCATGGCATGATGAGATAAATAGGTAATCTCAGCAACGGTTATCTTGCAATGGGTATGGGGCCTCTGTTAACTCTATTCTATCCATTTTGGTGGTGTCCAATAGTCAGGTGGTGATCCTTTAATGATTTTATGTCTGTTTGGGGCGGAAGTCGAATGGGTATATCGGTCCAACGGCTATATTGCTTCACCATGGTGAAGTGACCCATGTCGTTGTTCTGATATCTCGACGAAGCTCAAATTCTGTGAAGTTTCTTTCTACGATGTTCCATCTGGAATCTCCTACAATTTTTCCCTCTTCTTATTTAACTTTCTAACTTTCTTTCTAGTGAGATTCGTCTCAGTAGTTATTTTCCCATTCTAATTCCTATTTTCCTTGGATATAGTCACTTTGTGCTGCTGAGGTTTTTTCTTAGGATTTAGGTATAACAACTCTTCTTTATCTGAGATAGAAACTTCAATCTTCTGTGAGTCCTCTGGCATTCTGATAACTTCGACCTCTGGGTTCCTAGTTTGATATGGCTTCGATCTGTTCTCCTATTCTTCAGTCAACTGCGTGATCCTTCTGGTCATGAATTCTTTTAACTCGTGTCTCCACTATTCTAAAACTTTTTCATCTTCCTTTTTTATGGCTTTATCTCTTTCAATCCAAGGATTTCCAAGTAACATAGTAAACGGGGCGCCGTCCTCAATGAATTTGATAATCTCAAAATATTCCTCTGTCAAAGTTCCATTGGCATTCATAGATATCTGAGTGAGCCTTCCACATAGGTTTATTAGTTTTCCTCTAAATAACCCTATTTTTTGTAGACCCCCAAACCCTCAGGTCCAAGGTCCGCATAGGATCATTTTAACCCGTCCTTTGAGTCTAATTGACTCTTTGGGTTCCCCTCGGAAAAATACCCTTTACACTCAATAGTGTATCCACAGGTCCTTATGGGTGTGCCCATGTGATCAAACACGAAGCACCAAATCAAATATCCTTACCCGAAAATAGGATCACGTCCTTCGCAAATTCGGGACTCCGGGTTTTGCAACTTTGCAACTTCTCCTTTCGAGTTTCTCGACCCTTTAACTGTCAAAAACCGAAATGCTGATTCGCCGAAATTGTTATCGCATTTCACGATTTCGGGAATCTCGGAACAAAGAAATATGATCCCTTGTCCTCGGAAATACCGAAATGCCGAATCCTGACACGTTCAGCAAAGGCTGGCCCCATAACTGACTTCTTTCCTTTTCAAAATTGTGGACTTCGTTATTTCACGAATCTAGATGCAAAGCTCCCAACTCTCTAACCTTTGAACCTTGAAACGGTCAACAAGGATTGACTATGCCTTTTTGACGAGGGCACGTTGCCTGTCCACTCAACCACTTGCTGTCTCTAACGTAGACTCCTACCACTTGTAACTCTTTCAGGTTTTCATGACTTTTTCTCCCAAGGCGTTGTCTCCTCCATCTCCCGACTCCTGAAATGCCGAAATCCTGAAACTCTAATCCAACTCCTGTCCCAACTCGCAACTTCAGGACTTTCATTCCACTGCACTCGACTCCTCGTCCCTAGGATCTCTGAAATACTGAAATGATCTGATAGCTTGTGCAAAGAAAAATCAACGGTCCACGTTGATTCTATATCCTAGAGTGGAAAGCTTGCTCGCCTTTAACCACCCTGCAACTTCCCTAGGTCCTATGGTCCTCGTGATTTCGGGAATTCTCCACAGAGAATTTTGACCGCTCGTTCCCTCCTTGAAGGTTTCTGCGAAATGGCCAAAATATCCTTTCGCCTGCACTTGACCTCTACAAAGTGACTTGGCTTTGTCTCCCTTTGAAGTATTCAAAGATGCTACTCCTTTTGATATTTCCTTGCAACCTCGAGTCTTCAAAAGACTCCTGCACGCACTCCTTGCGGCGACCTTCAAATACTTTTAAGTATTTGATTATCTCAACTTCGTGCACCCTCCTGCAACAACAATCCTTTAATTCACCCCTTAGTTGAGAAGTTATGAACTTCAACCAGCCTATGCACACCTTGCATGGATTATGTGCCTCACTTGCACTTCTGCGGGAATGAGAACAATGGTATCTCTCCTAAGTTTTCATAGATAAACCCTGAACCTTCGTCAACGCACTCCTTGTGGATGATTTCACTGCACTCCTTGCAGGAACTTCTCTCACTCAGGTTGAGAAACAATTGAAGCTCATTCTCTCTCTCTCTCTCAGACTTCAAACATTCAACATGAAATCATACATTCACACAATATTAAAGAAAATGCATAATAGAGAGAATAAACAACCATAAGCATATTATTCAACATGTATACACAGAAAGCATTATAACACCATGAATTTGAATCAAATCTCTTTTCATTAATTCAAACTTCTGTACATGGGTTCTTCTCTTACACAGCTCTCTGCTTCTTCTCTATGCTCCTTGTTCTCTGATTGTTAATGTTACAATAATACAAAGGTGAGGGTGTCTATAGTCGGTTTTCCCTCCTATGCTCTAAAATGTCTAATCTGCATTCAAATCTACCTACCTTCTTTAACTACTCATAAATGCCTCTACCTACTATAGATGAGAGATAATTGATCATGATTTGTTTACAATATACAAGTGTGATTCCTCTTAACTATTACATTAATGTTTCAAAACATTTCAAAAATGTGCACTGGTGCTTTCCAGCTGTCTTTTGCCTTCGCGCTCGCTTGTGCTGGCGATGCTCCTGCATCATACTCCCTCGCTTGAAAATTTTCATGGACTCCTGTTCATGAGCTCTTTCACAGTCTAACCATGGTTATGAATTTCTACTTCATTTTCCCAGCTGGCATCTTCAACTGGATGTCCCTTCCATTGGACCAAGTATTCAAAATACTCTTTCCCCCTGGTATTCTTCCTGATTCTCTTGTCAAGTATACTTTCCATCTGTGGATTTTTAGCTACAGGAATTTGTTTAGCCCACTGAACCTCTGTCTATTCACTAATTTCTCCTACTTCTCCAACTCTGTAAGGGTACAAATCTGAGATGTTGAATATCGACGAAATTTCGATCCCATCAGGTAATTCAATCTCATATGTGTTCGCCCCAAATTTCAAGACCTTGCATGGTCCAATCTTTTTCATTTTCAGTTTGTTATATGTTCCCCTTGGGAACCTCTCCTTCCTCAGATGTGCAAGAATAAGATCACCAACTTCAAACTGAAGTTCTCACCTGTGTTGATCTGCTCTGCGCTTGTACTCTTGACTTGAATTTTGCAAACGTTCCTTGACTTGGCTGTGAAGCTCCTTCATTGCTTCTACAAAATCCTCTGCACTAGCACTTCTGAATTCAGTTTGTTCTGAATCCTTCAATTCAGAAACTCCCCTTGGCTGCATTCCATAAACAATTTGGAATGGACTTTGCCCTGTGCTTCTGTTGATTGAATCATTGTAAGAAAATTCCACATGTGGCAGAATGTTATCCCACTAACTGTGGTGTTCAGTCACTAGGCTTCTCAGTAAATTTCCCAAGCTCTGGTTGACAACTTCTGTTTTCCCATCTGTCTGAGGATGATAAGCTGAGCTAAATGACAAACTTGTCTCCAGCTTCTTCCATAAAGTCCTCCAGAAATATCCCACGAACTTGGTGTCTTGATCCGAAACTATACTCCTTGGCAAGCCATGAAGTCTGACAACTTCTTTGAAAAACAGGTTCGCAATATGCATTGCGTCGCTGGTTTTCTGGCATGGTATAAAATATGCCATCTTTGAAAATCTGTCTACCACTACAAAGATTGAGTCAAACCCTCTTTGTGTTCTTGGCAGCCCTAATATAAAATCCATGATCACTGCATCCCACAACCTCTTAGGTATGGGTAATGGTTGGTATAACCCTGTGTTCTTCCTTCTTCCTTTTGTGTGCTGACAAATTCTACATCTGTCCACAAATCTCTTAACGTCTGTCTTCATTCCTGGCCAAAAATATGAGCCACTTAATTTTGAGAACGTTTTGTCATGACCAAAATGTCCGACCAATCCCTCACTGTGTTTTTATTTCAGTAGATTCTCCCTCATGGAGCATTTTGGAATGCATAATTGATTGCCTCTGAACAATAATCCATCATGGATCATATATTCGGTCCATTGGCTTCTATCCCTGAGAATTGGATTCGCAGATGCCTCATACACCTCTTTAAAATCTAGATCATCTCTGTACATGTCCCTAAGGTTATCAAAACCCAATGTTTTGACTCTGAACTCTTGCATAAGCAAACATTTCCTGCTCAAAGCATCAACAACTTTGTTAGTAGTTCCAAAAATATGCTTAGTTACAAAAGTAAAATTTTGCATGTATTCAACCCATTTTGCATGCTTCTGATTCAACTTGTCTTGTTGAGTCACGAATTGTAAGGCATGATTATTGCTATACAAAACAAACTCTTTAGGAACCAAATAGTGCCTCCATTTCTTCAGCGCTTGTATGACAACATAAAATTCCTTGTTGTATGTTGAATATTTAATCTTCGCTTCATTCAACTTCTCGGTAAAGTATGCGACCGGTCTATCGTCTTGGCTCAAGACCACTCCAATTGCAAACCCACTAGCATCACACTTGACCTGGAATGTCTTACTAAAATCTAGTAACACCAGAATTGGCTGTTTAGTAATCTTCCGTTTCAATAGATTGAAACTTTTCTCTGCTTCTTCTGTCCAGTGAAAATATTTATGTCTTTTCTTCACCGTATCCATCATCGGTGCGCTAATTCCACTGAAATTTCTGATGAATTTCGTGTAGAAACTAGCTAATCCATGGAAGCTTCGAACCTCAAATACACTCTTTGGCGATGGCCAATTCTTGATTGCATCCACCTTCTCCAGATCCATTTTTAGCTCATTTGCAGAGATAACAAAACCCAAATAAATGAGTTATGTCCTCATAAATGACGATTTCTTCATATTTATCAATAACTTCTCTTGCTGTAATCTCCTCATCACTATAGCTAAATGCTTCAAGTGTTCATCTTTTGTCTCACTGAAAATCAATATATCATCAAGATATACGATAACTAATTTCCCTATGAAATCCTTCAGGACTTCGTTCATCAACCTCATGAAAGTACTAGGTGCATTTGTTAAGCCAAATCGAATAACAAGCCATTCATACAGCCCTTCATTTGTCTTGAATGATGTCTTCCATTCATCACCTTCTCTCATACAAATTTGATGATATCCTCTTTTCAAATCAATCTTTGAAAAAAAAAAATTTCCACTCAAGCAATCCATCAAATCATCCATCCTTGGCAATGGAAATCTATATCTGATGGTAATCTTGTTTATTTCTCTTGAGTCTGTACACATTCTCCAGCCTCCATATTTCTTTGGGTTGAGCATTGTTGGAACAACGCATGGACTCAAGATTTCTCAAACCAACCCTTTATCCATTAAGTCCTGGACTTGTCTCTTGACCTCCTCATTCTCCTGCGGCGTCAACCTATACACTGCTTTGTTTGGTAAACTAGCTCCAGGTATAAGATCGATGTGATGACTTATACTTCTGATCGGTGGCAACGAACGACGTAGTTCGTCCACTACTATATCAATGAACTCTTCCAACAACTCTTGGATTTCCTCTGGTAAATCATCCACTCTTATACTGGTTAACACAATTCTAGGCTTCCTGACCAGAATAAATTGTATATCTTCCTTCTTCTTAACCTCCTTAAGAAGTTCCTTCCCACTCATGATAAGTACAATGTTGCTTACTTCTGGTTTCGGTTCTTTATCCTTAATCAACAACAACATGTGAGTTCTCCCATTCTTCTCCAGGGTGTATGTGTTCTTTCTCCCATCATGGATCACATTTCTGTCATATTGCCATGGTCTACCCAGTAATAGATGACAAACATCCATGGGAATAACATCACATAGTATTTCATCCTTATATCCTCCTATTTTAAATTCAACTAAACATTGTTTAGTGACATTTACCTGATGTCCTTTTTGTAGCCACGAAACTCTGTATGGGCTAGGATGTTCAATAGTCTCTAGCTCCAGCTTTTCTACCATCTCTGTAGAAACGAGATTGTCTGTGCTACCACTGTCCATGATGACTTTGCATACCCTGTCTTTGGTCTTGAAAACAGTCCGAAAAAGTCTGTTCCTCTGGACTGGATTCTCTACCTCCTTCTCTGTATTCAAGAGAACTTTCCTCATCATCAGTGATATTCCACCCTCAGCATCTTCTACCTCAACATCCCATCTCTATGCTTCGGCAATGTGAGTTTCACCTCCTCCTTTCTTTCTATCTGGACATTCATAGGATTTGTGTCCATTTTTTCCACAGGTAAGGCATTTTATTTCTCCACCTTGGCCTCTTCCTCTTCCTCTGGTATGAGGAAAAGTATTTCTATCAGCATACTGCCCTTTCTGTGAGCTTCCTCCTCTTTCTTGCTAAGTTTGAGGTTTCTTTCCCTCTTATTGAGGTCTCTGATTTTTTTCTTGGGCAATTGCCTTGCCTCTGGATTGACTTCTACCTCAGCCTCTTTGACCTTTCTTTTGGATCATATTTTCTTTAGATTTCAGAGCCATCTGATAAGCATCTTATACAGTTCGAATGATCATCATTCTCATCTCATCTTGGATGTCATATATCAGACCATTCATATATCTGGCCACTTTTTCATCATCGCTTTCCCGATGACCTGCTCTGATGTTTAACTTGTAGAATTCTTCAATGTACTCCTTCAATGACATCAGCGTCTGTCTCAAATTATGCATTCTCCGAAACAGATTGATTTGATAGTCCTTGGGTATGAATTTTTCTTTCATCTTCGCAACCATTCTATCCCAAATTTTGATTTTTTGCTTGCCTTTGCAGTTTCTGTCAGCTTGCAGTTCATCCCACCACAAGGTTGCATGCCCTTTAAGTCTATTGAAAACATGTTTGACCTTCCTGTCTTCCTCGATATCCTCATACTCAAAATATTATCTAGAGCTCTAATATAGTCTAGAAGCTCTTCAACATCCAGGTTTCCCTCATACATGGGAATCTCCATTTTTTCCCTGGCACCTATCCTCACAACTACCCTAAATAAGCGTTCATCTACATCATATTTGACTGCGACTTCTTCTCCATGTCCAGCTTCATTTTCACTGTCAGCCTCATTGACATCCCCAGTGTCGACTGTGCGCATTCGTGATGTTTCCATGGCATCAAGCTTGGCACGTAGTTCGCGCATTTCCCTTTCCACTGTTGGATCAGGCATTGGTCTATCTCTCCTTCTCAGGGGCATGGCTAAGAAATATTTCTTCTTTCTCTGCTACAAAAATCAAAGACTCTTTCTGTGCTCTGATACCAAATTGTTCCAGACCCCCAAACCCTCAGGTCCAAGGTCTGCACAGGATCATTCTAACCCATCCTTTGAGTCTGATTGACTCTTTGGGTTCCCCTCGGGAAAATACCCTTTACACTCAACAATGTATCCACAGGTCCTTATGGGTGTGCCCATGAAATCAAACATGAAGTATCAACTCAAATCTCCTTACCCAAAAATAGGATCACGTCCTTTGCAAATTTAGGACTCCAGGTTTCGCCACTTCGCAACTTCTCCTCCCAAGTTTCTCGACCCTTTAACTACCGAAACCCAAAATGTCGTTTCGCCAAAATTGTTATCGTGTTTCGTGATTTCGGGAATCTTGGAACAAAGAACTCCGATCCCTTATCCTCGAAAATGCCGAAATGTTGAATCTCGACACGTTCAACAAAGGCTGGCCCCACAACTGACTTTTCACCTTTTCAGAATTTCAGAATTCATGATTTTGCGAATCCATATGCAAAGCTCCCAACTCTCTGACCTCTGAACCCCGAAACGGTCAACAAGGATTGACTATGCCTTTTTGATGAGGGCACGCCACCTGTCCACTCAACCACTTCCTGTGTCTAACATAGACTCCTGCCACTTGTCACTCTTTCGGGTTTTTGGGACTTTCGCTCCCAAGGCGTTGTCTCCTCTGTCTCCCGACTTCTGAAATGACGAAATCTTGAAAATCTAATCCAACTCCTGTCACAACTCACGACTTTGGGACTTTCATTCCACTGCACTTGACTCCTCGTCGCTAGGATCTCTGAAATATCAAAATGATCAGACAGCTTGTGCAAAGCACAATCAACAGTCCATGTTGATTCTAGATCCTAGAGTGGAAATCTTGCTCACCTTTAACCACCCTGCAACTTCCCTTGGTCCTACGGTCCTCGTGATTTTGGGAATTCTCCACAGACAATTTCGACCGCTCGTTCCCTCCTTGAAGGTTTCTGCGAAATGGCCAAAATATCCCTTCACCTACACTTGACCTCTGCAAAGTGACTTCTCTCTGTCTTCCTTTGAAGTATTCAAAGACGCTATTCCTTCTGAGCTTTCCTTGCAACCTCGAGTCTTCAAAAGAATCCTGCATGCACTCCTTGCGGCGACCTTCAAATACTTCTAAGTATTTGATTATCTTGAATCTGTGCACCCTCCTACAACAATAGTCCTTCAATTCACCCCTTATTTGAGAAGTTATGAACTTCCAACCAGCCTGTGCACACCTTGCATGGATTTTGTGCCTCACTTGCACTTCTGCGGGAATGAGAACAACGGTATCTCTCCTAAGTTTTCAGAGATAAACCCTGAACCTCCTTCAACGCACTCCTTGCAGGAACTTCTCTCACTCAGGTTGAGAAACAATTGAAACTCATTCTCTCTCTCTCTCAGACTTCAAACATTCAACATGAAATCATACATTCACACAATATTAAATAAAATGCATAACAGAGAGAATAAACAACCATAAGCATACTATTCATCATGTATACACAAAAAGAATTATAACCCCATGAATTTGAATCAAATCTCTTTTCATTAATTCAAAATTATGTACATGGGTTCTTCTCTTACACAGTTCTCTGCTTCTTCTCTATGCTCCCTGATCTCTGATTGTTTATGTTACAATAATACAAAGGTGAGGGTGTCTATAGTCGGTTTTCCCTCCTATGCTCTAAAATGTCTAATCTGCATTCAAATCTACCTACTTTCTTTAACTACTCATAAATGCCCCTACTACTACTATAGATGAGAGCGAATCGCTCATGATCTGTTTACAATATACAAGTGTGTTTCCTCTTAACTATTACATTAATGTTTCAAAACATTTCAAAAATGTGCGCTGGTGCTTTCCAGCTGTCTTCCACCTTCGCGCTCGCTTGTGCTGGCGATGCTCCTGCATCACTATTCCTCCTAGAGATGGAGTCATAGTAGGCCTCCCTATAGCTTCCCAAGTTTTTTCTGGCATAACATTCACCTGTGTTTCCTCATCCAAAACACAGTCAATGTCGAAGTCTCCTATTCTTAGCTCGATGCATTATTTTTCTTTAAATATCTCTGCTAATCTAACTTGTTGGTGGTCATTCAAGGTGTCTTTCATCTGTAGTAACATCTTCTCTAATTCTTTCTAAGGTTCTGCTATTTCTGGATCTGCTTTAGGGTTGTATTCATGCAGATTCATTTTTTCAAGCTTAGCAATCATTCTAGGGAAATCCAATACTTTGTGATCTAGAGATTTGCAACAAATACAACTAGGTCTTCCACCAGGTCATTCCTTAGCTAGATGTCCCAGTCTTCTACAACTGTAATAGAGGGTCAATCCTCTCTTTCTTTTAAATGATCCCCAACCTCTTCTGTACTGCGCACTAGGATCATGGTAGTTAGCCTACAAAAAATTATTTCTAGGATCCTACATCCATTTGTTAGTCAAAACATTCTTTCTATGCATAGGTATAACATATCTATCACGATTCTTATCAGATCTATTCATATAAAACCTTCTTTCATCTAACAATGCCCTAGTTTTCAAGCTAGGACAAAATCTACCAAGAATACCTAGATCCATGCTTTTAGAAACAAAAATTTCTACTAGTCTTACTTTTACAGAACACAAAGCTTTCAGATCTAGAACTTTCTTACCTTTATCAGAGCACATAACTTACAGATCTTACCTCTTTCTTGCAGATCTGACCTCTTTTCTTCAGGATCTTCCACTTTTACTTTTCTTAGATCACAAAGCATTCAGATATAGCTTCTTTTCTTTAGTATCAACCTCTTTTCTTGCATATCTGACCTCTTCTCTTCAGATATGAACTTTCTTTCTTGGCATAAAGCTTCACAAGTCAAGCAGGACACTGTGCATTAGGGAAATAGATAACACATAGAGATTACTTTGCACAAAGCTTCTTCTTCTCTAGTTCCTAGAAATCACAGTTTCAGATTCCGATACTGCGCACTTCAGCAGTAGATCTATACAAAGAGCTTCTCTTTTCTTTACTTCAGTTCCCAGCAATCACAGTTTTAGGTCCCGATACTACGCACTTCAGCAGTAGATCTATCCCAACAATGGAACCATTTTTTGGCACAAGGGCAGACCCAGGGTTCAACGCTCAAGAGCGCACCAACAAAACTCTAACTATCGGCCCTTTCGGCAACACCTGCGAAGTAGATGAAGTCTCACCTGAGGTAGAGGTAGGGGTGTTTGTAAGACTCAGGTGTCTGCAACCTTAGCTGGGACACAAATATGTGATTATACTACTTACAACACACTTAGCATCAATCAACCATTAATATCCAACCCGTATTCTACTTCACAGATAGCACAGAGCATCGCAATATTCACTTAGATCTACAGTATCTCATCATTTAGCAACAGTAATACATCAGGTCCTACATATCAGCAAGATTTACGTGGTTCACCCACACCCCGGGGCTACGTCCACCAACTCTTCTTCTTTATTAGTATCTTCAATCGCCAGTCACAGCACAGAGCACAAAAACCCTTCTTTGCAAAGGACATAATATCTACGCAGCTCGCTAGATCCTTCTTCCTTACACTTCAGCACAAATCCCCTTACAACAACTTGCACTTAGCCTTGCAAGCTTCTTATGATCATGCAAAGAGCATTTACAATCCACTTCTGATCACATAGATCTAATTATTAGCACTAAGTCGTCTACCATACATCACATAGATGCACTGCTACTTCTATCTAGCCTAAGAATCTATTTATACATTACAAAAGTGGGCCTAAGCATGGGTAAACCCATGGGATGACATCCCTTTCCCATTACATTAACCCAAAAACCCTAACAGGGGCCCAAAAGTGGACCGAGATGCTTCGCTTGGCGGTCCTTCTTTCACTAGCTATCGTAGTTCCAAAATAGGTCAAAATGACCCAGGTTATCCTGAAACTTGGTCAAGGGCCAACATTGGGTATCGCAAAAAGTAAAATAACATTCGAGTCACCAATATATATATGTGTGTGTGTGTGTGTGTGTCCCAAGGAGATGTGATATGAATTATCCCCAACAATGACACCAGTTCTAATGTTGTTTCTTGGGTTGTTCCCTCTCTCACATAGGGCTCAATGATGGGGAATAATGTATAAGATCACCTTCCTATACCTCTCTAGGCCTTTGAGCTAGTCCTTAATCCAGAGGGGGTTAAACCTCAATTATCCTAAAGTCATCACACTAGCTTGTCACACTAGAACAATTTTTTCCATGAAGATCCAACTAAATTTATTCTTGATACAGAGTGGTGCATGAAAACAATCCCTAGAACTATTATGATTTATGTTTTCTTTATAAGTCGTGAAAGGGAAAATATTACTAGCTATTGTTGAAAGTAAAGTTCATTAATCTAATGTAGAAGGACACCTTAATCATGATTATATCTTCATAAGTAATTGTGAAAAAAGAAAATGAATATGGATCATATGAAGAGGGAAAACACTACCTTCTCATTTACAAAGTTTATTTAGAAAATGAAAATAAAATGGTGATCCGGGATTGGAAACTGAGGTAAATAGTACTTCTTCAGTTTCATGTTCTTCTCATTATGATTATGGTTTTGGTTCTTTTGAAAAGAACACTATAGGCATTGGCTTGAAGCTAATGAAGAATATGGGGTATGAAGGAAGAGGCCTTGGAGCCAATGGCTAAGGAATTGTGAAGCCCATCGAAGTGGTGGAACTACCACGATATGCAGGATTGGGCTATTTTAGAGAGGAAGATGGAGCATTCTCCAAGACTGTTGATGAAAGGAACTCTAAAGCAACAAAAGAAAGAGAGTCCTCAAGTGATGAATCAGTGCAAGATGAGAAAACATAATCCTATTTCAATGATCATGATTATAAGTCATATCCAAGTGGAGGTGAATAGTTCAAGGAAAGAGCTAAGGAAAGTTATCCTTGTCAGGCCTGCACTAGAGACAACCAAGCAAGGTATAAAAAGTCTCATTATTCAAATGTTCCTTTTAATTATAAGGAAATTGACAATGATCAACAAAGTTTATGGAATAGAAAACCTTGTACGCTTTCTGGTATGCATGACCATGATGTTTCCAAGTGTTGGAAAAGAATGGCCTTGTACAAGAAGGTTATGGCAACTAGGAGGAAGCCAAGACATTAAGACCCTTCTCCACATGGGAAGAAAATGAAGGGCATGAAATTATGGATCAAGAAGAACCATTGCACCCATTGTAACAAGGGTGGAAATCAGCAAGCCACATGTTGGACACTCCATCCAAAGCTTCTTTTGAAGAAGGACAAGAAGGTGGTGCAAACACCTGTGAGGGAATCAACCAACGAAGCAGCTCAGAAAGGAAGCCAACTACAGGAAAAAGGCCAACTACCAGAAAAGAGGTAACTCGAGAGGAATGACCAATTTATCCTGATGACTACAAGGATGAATAAAATATTTGAGTTAGTTACTTATGGTTTAGTAACTATGATCCATATTTGAGTTAGTTACTTATGGTGTAATTTTTACCTAATTTTTCACCAAAAATTCAATGGAACAATCCATTTTGTGATATGAGCATTGTAATTTTAGGCCTATGTAAGAATACCACTTTTTCCATTAATGATTTGGCATGCAAATCGAGGCATAGAGCCCAGGGGGTCCATAAGTGATAATGTCAGAATTTGACGAAAGTATAGTCATTTTTTCATTATTTTTCACCAAAACTTCAATGTCGTAGTCCATTTTGTTATTAAAGAAGTATATTTTAATGGTTCATGGAAGAAGCCCACATTTTCCATTAATGCATGACAAATTTTTCGAGGTAGAGTTGTAATTTTCATAACAGGTCGAGTTTATAGTCAGAAGTTACAGAATGACGAGACATACCTGTTGGTGTTGCGTATGCCACATTTGAGCAATGGATTGAATTATTTGGCACAAAAACTGATGTAAGTTCATGCATTTATGATTTTTCCTTATTTGTTATGTTGCACATGTTTGAAGGAGAGTTTGAAAACCACAGAGTTTCACCACTAGTGCACAATTGGGTGCTTGAAAAATTACCTTAATGAGCATGTTTCCTTAAAATTTGATGTTATTTCCATTTGGCTTGAATATGGAAGTTTCCATGAAACATTGTAAAGGATTTGTAGCTTCTTGATGAGAATGAGAGTCAATTGTTTTGCCTAAGCCTTGTTGGCATCATTGTAATGATTTTGTAACCAATTTTGAGTGAGAGGAATTTGTCTTATGCCTAAACATTGTAATGGGTCTTGTAACCACAATTGAGTGAGAGGCATTGTTTTGTCTAAGGATTGTTTGGGAAATCATTGTAAACTTGTCCATGAGTTCTTTATAAACTCTGACTTGTATGGTATTTCTTTGAACACATGATTATGGATCAGCAGCTACAGATTTGTATTGATGCAAGTGTCGGCATCGACATCCTCATTCTGAAGTACAAAGGTGAAGGATAAGAATGGTGTGGTTTTCAGAGACTTGTTATGTAGATCGATGAGTAGGAAGTGCATTGTGGAGTGTAATACTCTTCCTAGAAGCTGTTTGTGGAGATTCAAGTCATAGTTTCTCTCTATAGTTTTGGAGGACAAAAAGTGATTTGTGTGGGGAGGTATGATCCAGGAGGATATCCACACAAGGAATTATTATTTTTCATACCATGGAGAAGATCATTAAAATATGGAAAAGAATAATTAATGCTCATGAATGAATTAATCAAATTGTATAAATGATTAATACTTAAAATGAGTATGAGAAACTCATGTATTAGTCACTCACATTGGAAAAAATATTAATACTTGAAGTGAGTTGGAAAATCTCACCTATTATCCATTTAGTTGTAAAAAGGGGAAATTAGTTGTGATAATCCAACTCACAAATTAGTTTCCTAATTTTAAGGGGAAAAAAGAGGAATACTTGGAGTGAGTGGAAATCTCACGTATTATTTGTAAAAATGTGAAATTAGTTTTATGTGAGAATCCAACTCACAAATTATTTTCCTAATTTTAAGAGGAAATTAGTTTTCTAGTCTTAGGGAGGAAATTAAGGGTCTCATGAGTTGGTTTGGACTCTTCCTCATTTTAATACATGTGGATTCCTAGTCTGAAGGAGGAAGTTAATGGTATTTCTCATTTTGTCCTTGGGTAGGTACTAGATCCTAAATTCATGGATCTTGCCTTTTGGATTATGGAGCTAGGAAAAATTATTTAAAACCATTTATTGGGAGAGACTGAAAAAAGGCTATGGGAGATTTTTGGAGGCTCTTTTGGAGAGCTATTTGAGGAGAGAAACACACACTCGTGCTTGTGGTTTGTATGTAATACCCTTTTGGGAGAATGTAGTCCTTCTGGTGTCTAAAGAATAGTGCCACCTTTTTGTGAGAAGATTTCATCCCTATCAAAGGAAGGATAATGAAGCGATTCATATTCCAGTGGATCCAGAGATGTATCCATACTGGTGAACTCCGCTAACAGTGGTGATCTCTTGTCATGTGTTGTTATTTCATCTCATGTTTCCTTATGATGCTTTATTTCCATAGTTATGTTTTATTAAATGCATTATGTAATGTATTATGAGACAAATAACATATTTCACCAAGTTATATTCAATTTGGATTCAAGTATTCATAAGAAATTCAATTTCACCTTTAATGCAATCAAGTTCAATTAAAACAATCTTAAATATAACCTTATCAAATGGCCTAGAACCAAGTAAATATTGTTATCAGTGTCAGCCCCAGTTTCAAATCAAATGGGAAAGGAAAGCTTAGATCCATTGGATCATTCAACACCACATAAATAAAAAATGAAAGGGAAACCATCATAACTTATATGCATTTTATTCATTTAATCATTGGGAAACACCTTTGTCTTTATTACATAAACAAACCCACCAATTCATTTTATACAATAAGGGTAGTTTGAGGGGGTGGGAACTATAAAAAAGAAAACCCAAAAATACAACACTAGAGGGGGCTATCAAATCTAAGCACTGGGACAGATTGACTCCCTTTCCACAATCCATTACTTAGATAACATTTACAAAGAGGAAGAGAATGAACGACAAGAAGGATAAGAAGAATAATCTTACTAGTTGTTACAAAAATAAGGGTGTTCTAGGTATATATTTGATTTTTAATGGCCTCTCTTCTCTATTTCACCCCCTTTTTTTGTTGAATTTATTGAGGGGATATATCCACCATTCATAGGGATGGAATTTATTTCCCATACCCCCTCCTTTTTTTCACAAGCATGATTTTTTTATGGAATGTTGGATGGGTATTGGGTTGGGATATTCCACCCTCCATGCGTGTCCCCACCCCCCCCCCAATTTCTGATGGAAATATCGTGTTAGCATTGATTTTAAATTGAAGAGAAGAAGTACCATAGTGGAGTATGACATGGAAATACAGTAAAATATAAACGAATATCGAGTTACAAGAATGCAATGGACTACCGAAATACAGGGGATATCTTGGTCGAGTGCTTTGAAAGAATCAAAGAATGAGGCAATTTCAATTACTACACTGGTCGAGTCGAGTTTTCCTGGTGACTCTATATTCTGTTGAGACAGGATCATGATGAACATAACGAATACTGGTGGGTCACCCTATTGAATACTTTCTCATGCACTATCATTTCAGAGTGTAGTCAAAGGGAAATTTGTTGATGCAACATCGATAACCCTTGAGTCTGTCAGATCAACACAGTAGTCGATATTTCATAGAAAGTTTTGGTCATCATTCTTTCTAGGCCGAATTTCGGCAACCCTTCAAACCCAAACAATTTATAGAAGCCATAAATGGTTAGATCCACTCGAGAAGTCAACCGTTGAATAAATTTTCATTGATATCAAAGGCTAGTAAGTGATTAAATATAAAAGTGACCTTGGTATCACTTTAATAAATACAAAAGTGAAACCTTAAGTAGAAAAAAAGTTTACACAAAAGTGGAAATGAAAGTGGATTAAATATAAATATGACTTTAATAAATAATAAAAGTGGAAAAGTTAAGTGGAAATGAAAGTGGGTTAAATATAAATATGACTAATAAATAATAAAATTTGAAAAGTTAGGTGGAACTGGAGTTTGTAAAAGAGGAGTAAATATGAAAGTGGAATAAAGAAAAAGGTAAAAGTGAAATTGGATTAAAGAAAAAGGTAGAAGTGAAAGTGGAGTTAAAGAAAAAGGGTAAAAGTGAAAGAGCACATGGTATTTGAAAACCATGGTGGTATTTACCTATGGTAAGGTAAAAAGTGAATTAAATCATGATAGTCAAAATCTATTAACCAAATTAAAAACGTGACTAAATGATCTAAAAGAAACCATGGTTCATTGACATTGTATTAATTAAAATAGTATGATTAATATATTATATTGAAAAGGCACATACTTATAATGAAGATATGCATTCATATATTGAAGAGGTGTAATTGTTCAGTTGTACATGACCATTGGAAGGCTATATAAACATAAATTCTTGTTGAAAGAGGGTTTGTCTCTGGGATTGAAATCTAAAGATCAATAACAATGTCAGAAACCAAGAAATTAATTGAATATATGCAGCTAAAGACAAAGAAGATGATGAAGATTTGGATATTGAAGTACTTATCATAAAAAGGGAGGTTGGGTGGTTCTAGGGCAGGATGGAGCATGCAAAGGAGGTTGTAGCCTCCTTCCAATTAAAGTTGGTAAACCAAGGTGTTTCAAAATCTTTTCAATTATTATTAAAGAAACTAGGGAGTCAGTGCTTCCTTCCAGTCAGTGCTAGTAAAATCTAGAGGGGTTGAAACCTTCTTCTAATTGGTGCTAGTAAAACAAGGAATTGGTGTTTCCTTTGAGTTGGAGCTCATAAATTAAATTTAATCTTTATTAAGAATAAGAAGAACAATTGTTTCTTTTGGGTTTTCCATATTAAAATTTTGTGTATTGTACCTTTCTATTGATCATTTGTTTTTATTTGATAAAATTGATAATTACGTAGTTTTAAATTGTGGGAAAAGGATAATTTGATTCAACACCCCCCCCCCCCTCTTAGTATCAAACAATATTCCAACAATTAGTATAAGAGAAAGTTCCTTCATCACAGTCTAATCACTGGAAGGAAGTGATTTGGATTTAGGAGTGAAACGAACTGATTAACAGACTGAATACAATAAACACATAGATATGGATAACAACACAGATATTCAGTGAACAATATCTTCTATTGAATAAATGAAATAGGATGAAACTGTAAAACTGTAGAAATGAAACAACTTGCTCGAATGGTGGTAGTTATCTCTGAGAATAGATGTGGTTGCTACACACATCCTTCTGAGAAGAATGATTACAATGAGGCTCCAGGGGAATTTTTAACATTACTCATAAATTCCAAAACCATAGACATCTAAAAACCTAACCTTAGAAGATGAAACACCAAAATTTATGTGGGCCCCTATGGGTAAGTTGGTACCTCAACTTCTTTGAGTCGTAAATTTTTCATACAACCTTTGTTTAGGCACGTTATAGCCTGTTGGAAAGGTATTTTCGAGAACTACACATTATGCCATTAAAAACTGACTCTGTCTAGAGTTTGACTATGGCGAGCCAAAAAAACATTGTCTAGGGCCCCAAAACGGCCTTTGAAGTACAAAAATATGTGCTAACATAAAAATATACAAAATAAGCCAGTTGGATTAGGTGGGAAGTCACCAGTATCCACCTTGAATATGTGTAAGGATTGAGATAGCCCCATAAGTGTAGAACCCACAATTACAAAGAAGTACATAAGAACGTGTTGAACTAAAAATTATCAAGAGGAGCCAGTTGGAATAGGTGGGTGGCCACCAATATCCACCTGGATCAGGCAGATTATAAGAAACCAAAATTGATCAACAATAAGGGATGTCCTCAAACATAGCTCCACTATTCAAAGGAGATAACTATGCATTTTGGAGTATAAGAATGAGAAGTTACCTAATGGCCCCGGGATGTGATGTCTAGCTATCTGTGATAAAGGGTTATGATGTACTAGGAATTTCTCCTTCAGAAACAACTGCAAAGAAACTCTACAATGATAATTCAAGAGTTGTAAATGCAATTCTGGGTGGATTAACAAATAATGTATTTGTCAAATTCATGCATTGTAAATCATCAAAAGACATTTGGGACAAACTACAAATCATCTGTGAAGGATATGCTAAAGTCAAGAAAACAAAGATTCAAACATATAGAGGACAGTTTGAAATATTGAAGATGAAAGAAGAAGAAAACATTACAAAGTATATTCTAAGAGTAGATGAAATTGTCAACACAATCAGAGGACAAGGAGAAGAATTAGATGAAAAAATAGTAGTCCAAAAGGTACTAAGATCACTCCCAATGAGATATGATCCCAAAGTATCTACCTTGGAATATCAAGAGAATATTGACAAACTCACAATGGATAAACTACATGGGATTATCATAGCCTATGAAATGAGAACATGACAAGAAAAAACTTCAAAAGGTGAAATAACTTTATAAGTCTCAAAAGGAACTAAAAACCATGAACATGTATCGAATGAAAGTAGCTCAGACAAATCTGATGAGGAAGAAGAAAACTTCATTAAGAAACTTAAGAAAGGATTTGACAAATACAAAGGAAAGTTGCCTTTCAAATGCTTCAATTGTGGAAAAATGGACACTTTCCTTCCAAATTTCCTTATCCCAAGGAAAAATATAGTGACAATGAAGAATCTTACAACCAAAAAAAACATGAAAAGGGTAAAGCCCAATACATAAAGAAATTCTATAACAAAAAGAAAAAAAATTACTCTAAAGAATACATTAGGTCATCTGACATGAGTGAAGATGACGATACAAAGGTTCTATTTATGGGAATCGAAACTCAAACTAACACCATTGAAGATAATAATTATGAAAATGAAGAAAATCCAAAAGTTGAAGTTGATCTTGAAGGATAACTCATTAGTTCTCTCAAAGAACTGAGAATATGTAGAAGGGAGAACAAATCATTAAAAGAATGACTCTTAGATTATAAGGAAGAACAGAAATCAAGAGAAGAAGCATTTTCAAAAAGCATCAAGAAAATAGAACAAATCATTATTGATTTGAAAACTCAACTACAAGAAGCTAAAAGAATTGAATAAGTCTTAAGTAAACGACTTAATGAACAAAATTGTGAAAAATTAGAGGTTGAAATAGTTCTTCTAAGAAGGAAACTTGAGAAAGGCACTAACCATTCAAAGTTTGAAAGTAGTTCAAAAATATTGGATGACATCCTTAACATTCAAATACCATCAAGTAATAAGGTTGGATTGGGTTATGATCACAAGGAAACTAATAAAGGCTCAAAATATGGAATACAAAAAAGTGAGAAAATTCCAAAGACTTTTGTAGCTGCCCTTTAGAGCTCCTTCAAAAGAGAAAAGAACAAGAAAAAGACTAACTCTAATCAATAGATATTTGCACTCTCTCCAAAAATGAATTAGTACAAAATAAATACTACTCCAAGAAGAAATCCCCCAAAAAGGTATCAACAATTCTTTCTTGGCTACTGTTTTTCTTGTCATAATTTTGGGCATAAAGAATTTGATTGTAAATCTTATAGAAAGAAATATCATAAAAGTGTTCAAGGATATGGCCATAGGAACAATGCTTCTAGTAGCAATCAAATGAGTACAAACTATAATTCATTTACTCAATTGCAAGATTACAATATTAAATGCTACAAATGGAACAATTATGGTCATAAAGCTAGTAATTGTAGACTATCAAAATATTCCATGAAGACAAGTATTTCCAATAGTCAAGAATAAAAATATAAGAAGATATGGAAGGAAAAACAAATAGAAGAAAAGGAAACAAAATGTAAGGTAGTCTTGTATGCCAAGAATAAAATAATCCAATGGTATGTTGACAGTGGATGTTCAAAGCATATGACGGGAGATCAAAACAAATTCTTCAATCTGAGAAGGAAAGAAAAAGGAAGTGTTATATTTTGAGATGATGTCTCTTCCAAGATACTTGGAAAGGGTACAGTCAGTTTGATATTAGTTGAAAATTTGAAGCCTGATCTCCTCAGTGTGAGCCAAACATGTGATCAAGGACACATTCTCGTATTTGACTCTCAAAAATGTGAAATTAGAAAAGAAGACTCAGGAAAATTAGTGGTGGTTGCACCAAGGACATCAAGCGATGTATATATCTTAAACACAAAAGAAGAAGAAAAATGTTGCATGGGACAAATAGATGAAATTTGGCTATGGAACAGAAGAATGGGACACATAAGATTCGATAACTTGATAAAATTTAGTAGAAAGGAAGTTGTGAAAGGCATGCCAAATATTATAAAACCTTCAAACTATGTTTGTAGCCACCGCCAACATGGGAAACAGATAGAAGTAAGATTCAAGATAAAGGAGCACTCTATGTAAAAAACATTAGAACTTGTTCATACTGATCTCTATGGACCAAAAAGAACTAAAAGTATACAAGGTGAAAATTACTTTATTTTATTAATTGATCACTATACACAAATGACTTGGGTATCCTTTCTTGAATAAAAATTAGAATCATTCGAAAAATTTAAAGTCTTCAAAGAACAAGTTGAAAATGAGGTTGATCTCAAAATCAAGTGCCTAAGATCATACAATGGAGTAGAATTTACCTCAAATAAGTTCAACAAATTTTGCAAAACACATGGAATTAAAAGACACTTTTCATCTCCAAGAACTCCTCAGCAAGATGGAGTTGTTGAAAGGAAAAATAGAAATATTCAAGAAGCAACCAGAACCATGTTAAATCAAGCCAAAATCCTAGATATATATTGGAGAGAAGCAGTGTATACACTAGTGTACATACTTAATAGATCAAAACTTAGATTTAACCACAACAAAACACCATATGAGTTATGGTTTGGCACACCAACATCAGTTAAACACTTCATATTTTTTGGGAGAAAATGCTACATAAAGAGAGATGATGATAACCTAGGAAAATTTGATTCTAGATCAGATGAAGGAAAATTTCTTGGTTACTCATCCAACAAAAAGGCCTACAGATGCTATAATATGAGGCTACACAATATTGTGGAAAGTGCAAATATAAAAGTGGATGATCTAAAAAAAAGGATCAAATCTCAAGATAATCCATAAATTGATAAAAATATAAGAGATGAAGATGATTACAAAATTAAAGAAATATAAGAGGATGAATCACAAAGTGAAGAAGAAAATAAAGAAGAAGAATAACCAAGACAAGATGCAAAAGCACCATCAAGGAGAATACAAAGAAATCACCTTAAAAGTCAAATCCTTGGTAACAAAAGTGTTGGAGTTGAAACAAGAAGAAAACTAACATATGAATTATAAAAATCATGTATCTCCCTAATAGAACCCAAAACATTTGTGGAGGCCAGCAAAGATGAATATTGGATCAAAGCCATGAATGAAGAGTTTGATCAAATAGAGAAAAATCAGATCTGGGAACTTGTCCCAAGACCAAAAAACAAAAATGTGGTAGGGACCATGTGGATTTTTAAAAATAAATTTAATGAAGATGGTCAAGTTATAAGGAATAAAAAAATATTAGTGTTCAAAGGATATGCACAAGTAGAAGGGATTAACTTTGAAGAAAACTTCACTCCAGTTGCAAGAATGGAAGCCATCATATTATTTATAACATACTCGTTCTTTAAGAATTTTAAAGTCTATCATATGGATGTAAATTCTGCATTTCTGAATGGAGACCTAAAGGAATAAGTCTACACAGAACATGTTGGACACACCTACCACACTTAGAGGGGGGTGTGAATGAGTGTGGGGATATTTTTTCCAAAAATTCCCTCTTACACAAAAACTCCTTAGTTAACATTCAACATTTTCTCATTACTCATTGCTTTCATTTATAATCAGTTATATGTGAATACATATCAACAACATATATCAACAACA
Organism: Picea engelmannii; assembly: GCA_009831015.1. Lineage (NCBI taxonomy): Eukaryota > Viridiplantae > Streptophyta > Pinopsida > Pinales > Pinaceae > Picea > Picea engelmannii. Next base: position 716,951 of record ML781265.1, read on the forward strand.
TATCATCAACAAATCATCTCCACAAGGAACACAAAGAACACAATATGTATGTACAATTTTTCTTTTTATTATGGACTTCAATCTGGGGGTTTTTCAGCAACAACTGAATAGAGTACAACTCTACAAGAGCACCAGATCTATATGCAAGACTCATCTTAAATTATCATCACCAACTGAGATGAGGCAAAAATCCTCAACAGATATCAATCTGTCAACATAAACAAGTGCATCAACCATGCACCAACCTATGCTAAACAACCTGTAATCAACCTGTACCATAAACAAGTGCATTCAACCATGTACCAAGTATATAAAAATCATGTGTCAAATAATAATCAACAATGACTCATCAATATGTACTAACATCAGTAACTATACACCTCATGTATATGCCAACTCATCAATTGTTTGTCTCAACCATGACTAGTTTTGGATTAGTCAACAACCCCAACTTGAAATAATCATAACTTTGTACCTGTAATGAATAAAGATTTGAAACTGATATACAATGTTATTCAATGTGTTTTATACAATTCCTCCAGGTGGAACTACTTGGAACCTCTCAGAAAAGGCGTTATAGAAAAAATGGCATACCTTGTTAAATTCTGGTGTATTCTAGAGAGTGACCTTGTAGAGCGTGGCCCACACAAAATATTTGTTGAATTTATTTGAAACTATTACGCAACATATGAACGAATGTACCCTAATAAATACATTTTCTCTCACTGAATTTGGATATGTTATGAAGAAGTTATGACATTTTTACCCGAAACACCTGTTTTTGACTAGTTTCAGGACTAGCCACAAACCCTATTTTCCACGGAGTGTCACTCCAAAAATACAATGAACCACAAGCTGAATTGTTTTCCACAAATACTTGGGTATTTTTTCTCAATGGTATAGCAATTTCACGGTCTGAATCATTATATAAAAAACGTTATAGCGAAAATGGTGAGATGACCTATAAATAACATACCTTAGAAAGCATCATCAAAAGAATTTATCCTCCCTTCAATTCCGGCCCTCTTTTCTTCACCTTCCTTCTGAAATTCGGCTTGGATATCGTTGGTTACCTCGGTCACCTATATATCTTCAATATTCTCAAGTGTTCCACACCAAAAATGCTCAAGAAGCTCTCACAAGAAGCTCTCCATCAATACTCCAAAAGATATTATCACAAGAAGTTCTCCATTGATCCACAAAAAGGATGATCTACAAGAGACCATTGCTATCTTATTTATACTTTCATCCTCTAGGTCACTTAACCCATTTTTAGGTCACTTAACCCATTTCTAGGTCACTTAACCTATTTTCCTTATTTTAGGGTT
>ML781265.1:721387-732186 GCA_009831015.1 Picea engelmannii
GGTGGCAAGAAATGTTGAAAGTAAAAATATGGCTATGGCTACTAGAAGGACCAATCCTAACATCTATAGAGAGAATAATGCTCCTTCTTCTAAAACACCTCAACCTACAAGGTTGACACCTCAACAATTGGAGGAAAGTAAAGAAAAAGGTTTATGCTTTAATTGTGACAGCAAGTATAGTAAGGGACATAAGTGTGGTGAGAACAAATTATTCTACATAGATTGTGAAGAGGAAGAAGAACAAGAACAAGAACCATCTCAAGATGAAAACGTAGAAGCAATTTCATCTGAAGAGTTGACTCCCATGATATCATGTAATGCATTGGTTGGAATTAGCACTCCTCAAACCCTCAAGATCGAAGGATACATCAAAAAGAAAAAGGTAATAGTCCTAATTGATTATGACAGTACTCATAATTTCATTCACTATAAATTAGCCAAATCTCTCAATTGCTTTGTATATCTAGCGCCAGAGTTTCAAGTAATGATTGCAGACGGAGGAAATATCAATTGCTCAGGAAAATGCAATAAGATAAATCTTAATATGGGGGAATATGTAATGAATAGTCCAATGATTTCTATACCCATGGGTGGTGTTGATGTTGTACTAGGAATCCAATGGTTACAATCATTAGGAACAGTGGCTTTTAATTTTCAAGAACTTTTCATGAAATTTTCATTGGAAGGAAAAGAAATTGAGTTAAGAGGTATCACAGGGAAACCCGGTAAGGTGATAAGCTCTAATGGAATGACAAAATTATTGAAAAAGGGGCATCAAGGCGTTATTACAAAACTATGCTCACTAGATGTTCAAACATCTAAGCCATATATTCCTCAAGATCTCCAAGGGATCATTGATAAGCATTCCAAAGTATTTGAAGATATTCCCAAAGGCCTTCCACCCACTCGAAATCATGATCATGAAATTCACCTAATTCCCGGGAGTGTTCCTCCTAACATCAGGCTATACAGATACCCTTATGCCCATAAGAGTGAAATTGAGTGTGTGGTTGAAGAAATGTTAGAGGCTGGCATTATTAGACCTATCCAAAGTTCTTACTCTGCACCAGTGGTAATGGTATTCAAGAAAGATAGTTCATGGCGTATGTGTCCAAATTATAGAGAGCTCAACAAGATCACTATTAAAGACAAGTTTCCCATTCTCGTCATTGATGAATTGTTAGATGAACTACACAGAGCAATCTATTTCACAAAATTGGATCTTCATTCAGGGTATCATCAAATTAGAATGAAGGAAGAAGATATCCCCAAAAAAACATTCTGAACTCATGAAGGCCATTATGAATTTTTGGTCATGCCTTTTGGTCTTACAAATGCACCTTTCACATTCCAAGGGTTGATGAATTCCATTTTCAAGCCCTTCCTTCGAAAATTTGTGTTAGTATTTTTTTATGATATACTAATCTATAGAAATTCTTGGGAGGATCATGTGCGACATGTTGACAAGGTGATACAACTACTAGAGGAGCAACAACTATATTCCAATCCATCCAAATGTTTCTTTGGAGTGAAGGAGGTAGAGTATTTGGGTCATATTGTATGTCATGAAGGTGTCAAGGTAGACCCTAACAAGATTAAGGTGATGATGGACTAGTCAATTCCCAAAACATTGAAGAATCTTAGAGGATTTTGGGGTTTGATAGGTTACTACCGCAAGTTTGTTCGACACTATGGAAGAATAGAAGCACCTTTAATGGAACTAACTAAGAAGGATGCATTTTCATGGACTCTAGAGGCAACTAAATCTTTTGAACAACTTAAAGAGGTGATGTGCAAAGCTCCTATCTTGACCACTCCAGACTTCACAAAAACCTTTATTGTGGAATGTGATGCCTTGGGAGATGGAATTGGTGTTGTCCTAATGCAAGAAGGAAGGCCTTACACAAACCCATTTATGAGAATAAAATGACGGAAATACTACATGCATTGAAGAAATGGAATCCTTACCTAATAGGTAGGCACTTCAAGGTCAAAACAGATCATGATAGTCTTAAATACTTCTTGGAACAAAGACTATCTTCAAAAGAACAACAAAAATGGGTAACCAACATATTGAGTTATGATTTTGAAATCGTCTGTAAAAAGGGGAAGAAAACTGTTGTGGCAGATGCACTCTCAAGAAAGCATGAAGATGTTGAGGCCCTTCTCTATGCTATCTCAATCATCCAACCCGATTGGATAATATAACCAAGAGATGAATGGAAGAATGACAAAAAAAGTATGGACTCTCATTCAAAGGTTGCAGCAGGATTCCAGTGCATCAGATACATTTACATGGAAAAATGATTCACTATGGTACAAAGATCACTTATATTTATGTAAGAACTCCCAATTCAAACAAAAGGTACTATTGGAATTGCACACCCCTCCAGTGGGAGGGCACTCGAGATTTTTGAAAACCTACCATAGAGTCAAGAAGGATTTTTTTTGGGATGGCCTTAAAACTGATGTTCAAAGGTTTGTGGCAGAATGTTTGGTTTTCCAACAAAATAAGTTGGAAACAATTAATACCCCACGTCTTTTACAACCATTAGCCATCCCAAGTCAGCGTTGGGAGGAGGTTTCCATGGATTTCATCACAGGGTTACCAAAGTTTGAAGGAAAGAGTGTCTTCATGGTGATTTTTGATAGACTGACCAAGTACACACACTTTGTGCACTCTCTCATCCCTTCAAAGATAGTACAGTTGCCATCGCATTCATGGAGATATCTCAAAAGCTACATGGTAGCCCAAAGATTATTATAAGTGACAGAGATCCCATCTTCACTAGACATTTTTGGACATAATTATTTTCTTGTTTGGGTACTCAATTGGCTCATAGCTCATCCTATCATCCTCAATCTGATAGACAAACCAAGATAGTGAAAACATGTCTGGAAGGCTACCTTTGTTTCTTTGTCTCTGATAAACAAATACAATGGTTCAAATGGTTACCCTTGGCAGAATGGTGGTATAACACTTCCTTTCATACTGCAACAAAAATGACACCATTTATGGCACTCTATGGATGTCGCCCTCCTTCCATCACTTCTTCTCTAAAAGAAAAATCTAATGTTCAAGAAGTGGAAGATCACATCGAGCATCAACAAAAGGTTCTCCAAATCTTAAAGGGCAACCTGACCATGGCACAGAATCGCATGAAACAACAAGCAGATCAACATCATAGTGAAAGAAGTTTTGAAGTAGGGGATTGGGTGTTTTTAAGACTACAACCATAGAAACAGATGTCCCTCAATCAAGCCAATAAGGATAATAAATTATCACCAAAGTACTATGGCCCTTATAAAGTGTTGCAAAATATTGGTACTATGGCATACAAATTGGAGTTGCCTGCATCTTCATGAGTACACCTCGTTTTCCATGTTTCATGCTTAAAGAAGGTTATAGGCGACAAGATCCCAGTTCAAACTATATTTCTAGAACTTGAGGAGGAAGGAAAAATCATATTGGATCCTAAAGCCATCACTGACATAAGAATTCGCTAGCTAAGGAATAGATCCATTTCAGAGTATCTCATTAAATGGAGGAAACTACCGGCTGAAGATTCCACTTGGGAAGATGAATCTTTTATAAAGAAGCATCCAGAGTTACTCAAGAGTTACGGACAACACTTGTCTCAAGGGGAGGGGCATGTTAATCCCTAACATTGGCTCATTACCCCTTAATTGGGGCATATTACATTAGTAATGTTATTTTATTTATGTCGGCTTTATTCCATTAGTTGTAATTATACCTCCTAGTCTCCTATATATACCAAGGAGACATTTTCATTTGGAATCATCTTGTACTTGAACATTTATGTGGGGTAAAAGGAGGTTTCCCCCTTGAAGANGCTTATTATCTGAAATTCTCTCTTTTTCAAGGCATTGAGTACTTATTCTGAGGTTTTTCTATGCTATATTGATATTTGGTTCTTAACATAAATTTTCTCAAGAAATTTCAAAAGAGTTTGAAATGTCTATGATTGGAGAGATAAATTTCTTCCTTGGACTTCAAATCACTCAGTCCAAATACCTTAAATAGATACTTAAAAATTTTGGAATGGCTGAAAGTGCACCTGTCAGCACTCCAATGACAATCGGTTGCAAACTCAGCAAGGAAGATGAGCCAACTTCTGTAGATTCAACTCTCTACAGATATATGGTTGGGAGCCTACTATATTTGACTGCATCCAGACCTGATATCATGTAAGAATTAGGAATGGTGGAAATATTTCAATCATCTCCCAAGGAATCACATGTGATGGTTGTCAAGAGAATATTTAGATATCTTAAGGGCACATCAAACTTTGTCTTACAGTATCCAAGGAATAAAGAATTTGAAATAATTTCCTACACAGATGTTGATTGGGATGGTAGTGAGGATGATAGAAAGAGAACTAGTGGAAATGCATTTTTCTTAGGGGAATGTCTAGTCTCATGGTCAAGTAGAAAACAATCATCAATTTCACTATCTACAACAGAGGCCGAATATATTGTAGTTGTTGAATGTTGCACTCAAATCTTATGGATGATACAAATATTGGAGGATATTAAAATTGAATGTAATCATTCGATACCTATATATTGTGACAATACAAGTGCCATAAGTATCTCCAAGAATCCAGTCATGCATGAAAATACCAAGCATATAACCATCAAGTATCATTTCTTGAGAGAGAAAATTAGTAAAAAAAAGGTTATATTGGAGTATGTTGGTTCAAAGGAGCAGATAGTAGGAATATTCACTAAACCCTTTCCTAAATAAACATTTGAACATCTAAGGAAACAATTGGGAGTAATCTCCCTACAAAACAAAAAGGTCATGATGGCAGGGGGAGAAATGTTGACAAGGGGAGCAAGAAAAAAAAAACAATTGGTGATGAACCTCATTCTGGTATCAGAGCCTTGACATTGATGTCAAAGGGGGAGAAAATAATGGTAAAACAAATAATCATTATTGGGGGAGAATGTTTTACGATGTGTTTCCATCAATTTCAAAGGGGGGAAATGACAGAAATATTGTTTTGGCATTGATATCAACATGAAGAAGAGAAGTACCATAGTGGAGTATGACATGGAACTATAGTAAAAGCTACAGGAATACCGGGTTACATGAACACAATGGACTACCAGAATACAGAGGATCACCTAGTCAAGTGCTTTGAAAGAATAACATAATGAAAATGAAAGAATGAAGAAATTTCAATTACTACATTGGTCGAGTTGAGTTTTCATGGTGACTGTATATTCTGTTAAGACAGGATCGTGATGAGCATAACAAATACTGGTGAGTCACCCTCTTGGATACTTTCTTGTGCACTATCATTTTAGAGTGTATTCGAAGGGAAAATCATTGATGAAACATAGATAACCCTTGAGTCTGTCAGATCAACACCATAGTCGATATTTCATAGAAAGTTTTGGTCATCATTCTTTATAGGATGAAGTTGGATGACCCTTCAAACCCAAACAATTTCCAGCATCCACAAATGGTTAGATCCACTCAGGAAGTCAATTGTTGAATAAATTTTCATTGATATCAAAAGTTAGTAAGTGATAAAATATATTTCAAAGGTTAGTAAGTGATTAAATATAAATGTGACCTTGGTATCACTTTAATAAATACACAAGTGAAAAATTAAGTGGAAATGAAAGTGGATTAAATATAAATATGACTTTAATAAATAACAAAAGTTTACAATTTAAGTGGAAGTGAAGTTTACGTAAAAGAGGAGTAAATATGAAAGTGGAATAAAGAAAACGGTAAAATTGAAAGTGGATTAAAGAAAAAGATAAAAGTTAAAGTGGAGTTAAATAGAAAGGGTAAAAGTGAAAGAGCACATGGTATGTGCACATGGTATTTTCAAACCATGGTGGTATTTACCTATGGTAGGATAAAAAGTGAATTAAATCATGATAGTCAAAATATATTGACCCAATTGAAAATGTGATTAAACGATCTAAAAGGTGCAATGGTTCATTGACATTGTATTAATTAAAATAGTATGATTAATATCTTGTATTGAAAAGGAACATACTTATAATGAAGAGATACATTCCTATATTGAAGAGGTACAATTGTTCAATTGTACATGACCATTGGAAGACTATATAAATGGAAATTATTATTGAAAGAGGGTGTGTCTCTGGGATTGAAATCTAAATATCAAAAAGAGTGTCAGAGACCAAGAAAGTAAATAAAGATATGCACCTAAAGACAAAAAATATTATGAAGATTTTGATATTGAAGTACTTATCATCAAAAGGGAGGTTGGGTGGTGCTAGGGAAGGTTGGAGCCTACAAAGGAGGTTGTATACTCCTTCTAGTTGAAGCTGGTAAACCAAGGTGTGGCAACATCTTTTCAATTATAGTTGAAGAAACTAGGGAGTTGGTGCTTCCTTCTAATCAGTGCTAGTAAAATCTAGAGGGGTTGCAACCTCCTTATAATTGGTTCTAGTAAAACAAGGAATTGGTGTTTCCTTTGAGTTGGAACTCATAAATTAAATGTAATCTTTATTAAAAATAAGAAGAACATTTGTTGATTTTGGGTTTTCCACGTTAAAATTTTGTGTATTGTACCTTTCTATTGATCATTTGTTTTGATTTGATAAAATTAATAATGAAGTGGTTTTAAATTGTGGAAAAAGTACAATACTTATTCATCTCCCCCCTCTTAGTATCAAACAGTATTTCAACAATTTCAAACTCAAAAATGATGGTAGATATTGGATCATGTAGGAAAATTCATGACCATTGGTTCATTACACTCTTATTATGTACTTTTTATAGCTAAACTCAATGAAATTAAATATCCTCTTTGCAATAGAACCTGACACCATTGCAAGGAGGTGTTCCTCCTACCAAGAGCATACCAATAGAACTCGAAATCATGAAAAGCAATGCATTGTGCAATGTATGGAGAAGAAGAGGCTTGGATGAAAACTCCATTTGATCACCATGGAAGTTGTGGTCAATTTCAAGTTGTTAAAGTTCAAGTATAGGCTAGGCTCACATTGATTTAGATATTCCTTGGAATATTTTTAAAAGAATGGAATGGATTCAAAGAATTTTGCAATGAAAAATTCATAGGCAAAGTGCCACTTTGAAAACTGCAACTACTATATTTCCCCCACTATGGTGCATTTTGGCTCCTAAAAATGGAGACAAATGAACCATGTGCCCAAGCTTAAAAGTATGTTTCTCAATTCTTGGTTTGGAGCATTGAAACTCAATTTCTAAGCACACGAACATGATCCATGTTCTTAAATTTCATGTCATCTGTTTGCATGGGGCTGAATGGATTGTGTCATGTATATTCCCCAACCTTATTAACAATATATTAAAATGGTTTCTCAACTAGTGGGCCAGAGAGAGAGAGATCATTGTCCAGTTGAAGTTTCAATAGAAAACATGCCAAAAAACCACTAAAAATGTGTTCCTCTTAGCTTTCTAAAATTCAAAATGTTCTTTCTCTTGAATAAAAAGATGAAATGATGTGCTATAAAAGATGATGCATAAAAAACATAGAGGAATTTCCACACTAGCTGCATGATAGTTTTTTATGCCCTTCTAATGTACTTTTTAAAGCATAATGGGAAACTTGACATCCTAGCAAGAATTTGTTAATGTTTCATTTTTGTATTTTTAGAGGTCAAAATTGAATTTTTGCAGCTCCATTATGTTTAGTGACCTTAAAAACATATTTGAGAAAATACTTTCCTTTAGATAGATCATTATTCTTATATGAAGAGTTTGTCCTAACATGGGTCCCACCATGTTTTTGTACTTATACATCCCTTAATTTGATTATGTTAGCTCCAACATTATTGGTGACGTTAAAATTCCTATCTGAGCCATTTATTTCATGTGAATTCCTCATTTTCCCAATAAGTATAATTTCACACAAGGTGGGCCCCATAGGATTTAAAAACCACTTCTCATACATTTGTAGCTAGGAATTGTTTTTTTTTAGCACTAGCATGATCAATGACCCCAATAAACAATATTGATTCTCTTCTTGCATTCTAAATATGTCATTTGGATAATTTTCAAAATTTGGCCGGAGGTAGGCCCCATAGACAAAAGGCCAGTTTTTAGGCAGTGAGACCTTTTAAATGAAAACAATACACACCCTATATTTCATGGAATTCCATACAAATTATTCTCACCAAATCCTATGGGGAAAAGAGAAACTTCACCAAACACTTGCACAACCTTTTGAATGAAAAACATGGAAATGTAATGCCCACCTTAGATTTCATGGCATTCCATACAATTATTCTCATGAAATCATGCAGGAAAACAAGAACCTTCTTTGTTAGAATTATTGTAAGTACTAATACACATTTGTGTTGTCACCTACTTTTGGGTACTATATTGGTCTAACTCCACTTAGTAACTTTTTAATAGATCCATTCATTTTATTGATGACGATGGTGATCTTTGTATTGTTCTTTAAGTCCAACCAAATATATCAAATAATTAACTGAAATCAAACTAAATATTCTTGAGAATATATTTCCTATATTTGAACATAATGGAAATTAAAGTAGTAGTACCAAGGTTATAATGGTTTCTGTAAGTGATATTGTCTTGAAGAGTAATAAATTTATAAAATTTGGTAAATTTATGTCTTATATTATTAAGGGTAGGGAAAGTTAAAAGGAATTGGTGTGGATCCTCAACCTCCTTTGTATCACACATTTTAACAATAATCTCATCCCAAGGTGCTTTTTGGTTAATCTAACTACTAGTTTCACTATGTAGGTCATGAGCATTAGTCCTAATCTTAACAAAAAAAAAAATTGAGTATGTAAATTTTCACAGTTAGTCATTATTTGTTTGAAAAAACAAGGTACTCCCACACATGATGAAAAACTTAAGAAAATTCTCACAAAACCAGATCAAATATCATAAAATTGTTGCAATATTGGTTGTTTTCATTGATGTCCACCCTATTCATTGGTTTTGGACCGCAAGATTGATGAAGGTATTTGGACATGAAGGAAAATGCACATGCAAATAAAACACCCATGGATGGATAGTATACATCATGTTGTTTCCATTGGTAGGTGGTGTTGGACTACTGAGAGGGGGGGTGAATCAATAATAGCGTAATTATAATCCTTTTTCTTCAAATGTTATATCAATGTAGAATTATTATCCAATAATGAGCAGTAAGAAATAAACAATCACACACATACACAGTACACCAGTGTTTTACATGGAAACCCAAATCGGGAGAAAACCACATAATACTTTTTCTTATATGTCTTGAAGAATTACATTCATTGGAAGCACCAACTTCCTTTGTTTTCCAACTGCAACTGGAAGGAGGCTCCAACCCCCTAGTTTCTCAGTCTACAACCTGAGGGAAGCTCCAACTCCCCAACTCTCTGGCTACAACCAAAAGGAGGCTACAACCCCCAATGTTCTTCGGCTACAATTGGAAGGTGGCTACAACCACCTGTCCTTGCCCCGTCCTTCCACCCTGAAGTAGAAGTAGAATGATGGAACCACTGTCACACTATAACTGTGAGATATACCACTGTAAACCTTTACCAATAAATCTGAACCATGCATCAACCATGCATCAACCTGTACCTCAACATGTAATCAACCTATACCATAAACAAGTGCATCAACCATGCACCAACTTGTAATCAACCTGTACCATAAACAGGTGCATCCAACCATGTACCAAGTATGTAAAAATCATGTGTCAACTACTCATCAACTATGACTCATCAATATGTACCAACATCATCAACTATACACCTCATGTATGTGCGCCAACTCATCAACTACTTGTCTCAACCATGTACTCAACATGTACCACAACCAAAACCCCTCATCAATTTCATCATCCAAATCTGATTTACAGCTCTTTAATAGACCTGGTGTATATGATCACATTCCTGCAAACCTTCCTTAACATTAAAAACAAGAGACTAGCATTTTCATCAAACTTTTCTTTAGTCTCACATGCCTAGTTTTGGATTAGTCAACAACCCTAACTTGAAGTAATTATAACTTTTAACCTGTAATGTATAAATATCTGAAACTGATACATAATGTGTTTTAGTATGTTTTATGCAATTCCTCCAAGTTTCACTACTAGGAACCTCTCATAAAAGGAGTTATAGCAAAAATGGCATACCTTGCTGAATTCTGGCTTATTCTAGAGAGCGACCTTGGAGAGCGTGCCCCGCACAAAATGTTTGATGAATTGATATGAAACTATACAAACAATACTAAAGACAGTACCCTAACCAACACATTTGGTCTCACTAAATTTGGATCTGTTATGAAGAATTTATGACATTTTTACCCGAAACACATGATTTTGACTAGTTTCAGGATTGGCCACAAACCCTATTTTCCACGGAGTGTAACTCCCAAAATACAACGACCCACTAGATGAATTGTTTACCACAGATACTTGGATATGTTTTCTCACTTTCATAGAAATTTCACGGTCTTAATCATTATAGAAAACAAGTTATAGCGAAAATGGTGAGATGACCTGTAAATAATATACCTTAGAAAGCACCATCAAAAGAATTTATCCTTCCTTGCATTTCGGCCTTCTTTTCTTCACCTTCACTCAGAATTCTAGTTTATATATCCTTGGTTACCTCAGACACATGTAGATATTCAATATTCTCAAGTGTGATTCAAATGAGAGAGCCTTGCCTCTTATTTATACTCTCCAAGTAGCTTCCTTAAAAACATCTTCTAGGTCACTTAGCCCACTTTCCTTATTTTAGGGTTGGGTCCACTTCTAATTTATCCA
>ML781265.1:739037-758351 GCA_009831015.1 Picea engelmannii
GACATCTGAGGGTCCTCCAACTTCGTAAGGCCATAACTCTCAAACCGTGAGGAGTTATGTGACTTTCTACATACCACCAGAAATGGCATGACATGTAATATCCATATAGAATAGTATTATCTGAAAATATATCATAACTCATATTGTTACTCATCAAACAAACTTGGGTCCATTACCCAAACCTGGGGTCTCCAACTTCTCATGGCCATAACTCTCTAACCGTGAGGAATTATGTGACGTTCCACATACCACCGGGAATGAAATGAAAAGCACTATCCATCTAGGATATTTTCCCTAAAAAAATCACTTTCCTTTATCTCATTATTCCACAATTAAGCATGGGTTCTCTTACTCCACAAAGCGTCTTCCCGTGAGGGATTTCACCATAAGGGGACCACTTTGAAGTTCATCCATATTTAATTCTTATCAACCATGAAAAAAAAATAATGAGTCATATTTACATCAAACAATATTGGGTCCATTACCCAAGCCTTTGTGCTACGGGGGTTTCTTCAAGGGTTGACATCAATGACAACCAACCTTAATCAACAAGTGGAAGATCACGTGGATCCGCATGGTTTATGAGAAATGAATTTTTGAATTTGACAACATGAATTGAAGAAGGAAGTACATGTCATCCCTAAAGATAATTAAAGAAAAGAATTACAAAATAAGAAAGTGTCAGGTCGGCCCTAATGTTAAAAGGAAGTGACATAAAGGGTATAAATACATCTCATTAAACATTAATTTTTCAACACACACAATTTTTTTAATGAACAAGGATATATAAGTTGAATTTCAGAGGAAATCTGAAGTAAAGAGGGTCATATTTAAAGGGAGGGTGAAGTCTTTTGGTGATGTGTTCTAAGGTATGTTATTTACAGGCCATCTTACCATTTTTTCTATAAATTTTTTTCTAGAACTATTCATATGGTGACATTGGTTTTGTATTGATAAGACATATCTAGTTACCTATGGTAAAAATTTCAGCTCTTTATTCGCTATAAGTTTGGAGATACACTCTGTGGAAGACAGGGTTTTTGACTAGTCCTGAAGCTAGTCATAAGCAAGTTTTCTGGGAAAAATAGTCATAACTTATTCATAGATAATCCAAATGAAGTGATACCAATTGCATTGCAAAGAGTACGGGATTTAGTTTCCCATGTAAACATTTCATAATATTATTTTAAAAATTGAGCATGGGGAATGTTGTACAAGTTCGCTCTCCTGAATAAACCAGAATTGAATAAGGTCTACCATTTTCTCTATAACTTCTTTTCTAGGAGGATTCAAGGAGTGAAACTTGGAGTATTTTCATAGAATACATTGAGTAATATTATTTAAAGGATCAGATTATTCCAAGAATTGAAGAATTGCAGAAGTTGAAGAAGTCTCGGGAAGCATTATCAGGTTCTATGTGATGGTTGGTTGATGGTGATAATTTAATGTAACGTTTTATTATCTCTTATATATTCTTGGGTGGAATGAAGGGGAAAGGATGGAGAGGTCAACCCTCTCTTGATATTGGATGATTTTATATTCCTTTTGGATGTTTATCCCTCCCTTTATATTTTGAATATGTATCTACCTTTGGAAGTCATTACTTCCCTTGAACAATAACTATTGATTATTTCTCATATATTGTGCATGGTGTATTATGGTGTATTGGTGTAACTCTTATACTATTGGTCATTTCTCATTGGATATAATTGAATGTTTTAAGTATAAGTTGATTTTTTTTTTTTAAATTGTACTTGATACTGATTCATCCCCCTCTTAGTATCAACAATTGGTATTAGAGTAGGTTGCCTTCAGAATAGTTTAACCACTGAAAGGAAAATCCTGAGAAGATATGGATGACCATGAGCACATTGTAAATGAGATTCAATGATTTGATGGAGGAAATTATGCATACTGGAGTGATAGAGTGAAAAATTACCTAACATATTTGGGATTATACATTTGGTACTCAGTTGTAAATGGATATGTAATCCCAAATAATGCTCCAATCGATCCAAATGAGAAGAAGCTTATGAGTTGTAATTCAAAATCCAAACATGTTATTCTAGGAGCATTGGCACCAACCATTTCTAGAAAAGTGATGGGATGCAACATTGCTAAAGAGGTATGGGACAAACTCAAGATTATGTATGAAGGTGATCCAAAATTTAAGCAGGTCAAGATTCAACGACATAGAGCAGAATTTGAAAATTTGAAGATGGATGAAAAGGAAGATATTGCAACCTATTTTCTTAGAGTTGATGAAATTGTTAATGTTATCAAAGGATTAGGTGAAGATATCAATGAATTCTTGGTTGTACAAAAAGTGTTGAGATCACTTATCTTGAAGTATGATGCTAAGGTCTCCGCCATTGAAGAAACTAGGGACTTGACCAAAATGAAAATGGATGAATTATATGGGTATCTTATAGAATATGAAATGAGAACAGGAACAAAAAGTGACCCACTAAACAATGAAGCAGCCTTTAAATCCATAAATAATACAAAAGACAAGGATAACAACCTTGATGAAGAAATAAAAAAATTTGTAAGAAGTTTCCAGAAGGGAACTGGAAGATACAAAGGTAAGTCTCTTCTCAAATGCTTTACCTATGGTAGAATAGGACATATTGTTGAAAACTACTACTATAAAAAGAGAAGTCTCAACAAGAAAAAGAGATTCTACTCCAAGGATGATGACATCTCCTCAGATGAGAGTGATGAAGAAGATAATGATGGAGGAGAAGTCCTCTTCATAACCCCAAAAACCCAGGATGATGATCACGAGAGTTCTAAAGAAGAAGAAATCATTTTTGAATAAGATTCAAATGAAGAAACCAACCTTGATTCCTTTTTGGGATACAAAGACAATGTAGAGAGTGAACAAGAAGATGAGAATCTTGAAAATTTGAAGCATGTTGAAACTGAAAATAACAAGTTTAGAAACACAAACATAATACTAAAATGTGAATTGAGTAGTTGTGAAGAAGAGAATTAAAGTCTTGAAAAGACCATTGGTAGCTTGAAGGAACAATTAGAAGATTGTGAGAAATTGAAAGAAGAATTGGATCACACAAAATAGAAGCTACTATTGACAATAGAAAAGTTGAATAAGTTCAAAAAAATCACTGAAAAAATAGATGATATCCTTAGCATTCAAATATCTCCAAACGACAAGACATGACTAGGATACAATGACAGTTTGAAGATGACAAAACAAGAGAAGGAAGATGAAAAGTATGAAACCAACACTCTATAGCAAGTTGAACAACAAGATAGAAGACTAGAATTCAGAAGGAATGAGACATCAAGAAGATCCTCTCCCATCAGGTATGAAAGCAATCATTATGAAGGAAACTACAAAAGAATAAATCGTGAACCCAGATGGACTACACCAGAAAGAATATCACTTACTCCTAGGTATCAAAATTTCTTTCTTGGACATTGTTATACTTGTGGAAATTTTGGACACAAGGAAATCAATTGTAGAATCAATGAAAGGAATAACTACACAAGCTACATGAATGGTGAAAATAATAGATATGGAAATGTTCGTAGACCTGTCAACAGAAATTGTAATCCATTTGACCCATTAATGGATCAAAATATTGTATGTTACAAGTGCAATACTCTTGGTCACAAAGCACGAGATTGTAGAGAGATGAAGGAAGATAATCGTATGTTAAATGTCCCTATACCAACTACAACATGGAAAAGGAAAGAAATTCCACAAAATGAAAACTGTCGAATAGAATTGGTCACTAAAGAATGCAAAGAAGAAGATGAATGGTTCATAGATAGTGGGTGCTCATCCCATATGACCGGAGATCAAAGCAAATTTTTCAGTTTGAAGAAAAAGGGCGGAAATGTTGCATTTGGAGATGACTGATTTATGGAAATACTTGGAAAAGGAATTGTAAGACTTGGAAGTGAAAATGTAAAAGTAGGAAATGTCATATTGGTTAAAGATATGAAGAATAATCTCCTCAGATTCAGCAAAATATGTTATCAAGGATACACTCTTATTTTTGACTACCGAAAATATAAAATCAGAGAAAATAACTCAGGAAGATTGGTTGCAACTGCAACAATAAGACCAAAAAACATATGCATCCTAGACACGAAGAAGAGAGAGAACACATAAGCCACACAAAAGGATTCAAAGGAAGAAAAAGTCTCAAATACCAAAAATAAGGATGAAGTATTATTGAGTGCCACATGTTCAGGGGGAGCAACCCCAAAGAAGAAGGTCACCTTATGCCATTGAAATCAAGGGGAGAAACCCCACCCTTTTCCATGGATGTCAAAGGGGGAGAGAAATTGGGATCATGATGACAGGGGGAGCATGCATTTTTCCATCAATGACAAAGGGGGAGATTGTTGGAAGATTGGTTGTTGTCATTGATGTCAATGCTAGTCATTGGTTTTGGACCGCAAGATTGATGAAGGTATTTGGACATGAAGGAAAGTGCACATGCAGATACAACACTCATGGATGGATAGTATACATCATGTTGTTTCTAGTGGTAGGTTGTACATCAAGTGGATCCTCATGGTTGATGAGAAATGAATTTTTGAAGATGACAAAGTGAATTGAATAAGGAAGTACAGGTCGGCCCTGAAGATAATTAAAGAAAATAATTACAAAATAAGAAAGTGTCAGGTCGGCCCTAATGTTAAAAGAAAGTGACATAAAGGGTATAAATACATCTCATTAAACATTCATTTTTCAACAAACGCAATTTTTTTAATGAACAAGGAGATATAAGTCAAATTTCAGAGGACTGAAGTAAAGAGGGTTGGATTTCAAGGGAGGATGAAGTCTTTTGGTGAAGTGTTCTAAGGTATGTTATTTACAGGTCATCTTACCATTTTTTCTATAAAATATTTTCAAAAACGATTCAGATGGTGAAATTGGTATGGTATTGAGAAGACATATCTAGGTACCTGTGGTAAAAATTTCATCTTTTCATTCGCTATAATTTTGGAGATACACTCTGTGGAAGATAGGGTTTTTGACTAGTCCTAAATCTAGTCATAAATAGGTGTTCCGAGTAAAAAAGTCATAACGTATTCATAGAGAATCCAAATGAAGTGATACCAATTTCATTGGAAAGAGTACGGTCTTTATTTTCCTATTTAAAAATTTCAGAATATGATGTTAAAAATTGAGCATGGGGCATGATGTACAAGTTCTCTCTCCTGAATAAACTAGAATTGAATAAGGTCTACCATTTTCTCTATAACTTATTTTCTGGGAGGATTCAAGTAGTGAAACTTGGAGGAGTTTCATAGAATACATTGAGTAATATTATTTAAAGGATCAGATTATTCCAAGAATTGAAGAATTTCATAAGTTGAAGAAGTCTCGGGAAGCATTATCAGGTTCTATTTGATGGTAGGTTGATGGTGATAATTTAATGTAACGTTTTATTATCTCTTATATATTCTTGGGTGGAAGGAAGGGGAAAGGATGGAGAGGTCAACCCTCTCTTGATATTGGATGATTGTATATTCATTTTGGATGTTTATCCCTCCCTTTATATTTGGAAGTTGTAGCTACCTTTGAAAGTCATTACTTCCCTTGAACAATAGCTATTGATTATTTCTCATATATTGCGCATGGTGTATTGTGGTGTATTGGTGTAACTCTTATACTATTTTTCATTGCTCATTGGATATAATTGAATGGTTTAAGTATAAGTTGATTTGTTTTTAAATTGTACTTGATATTGATTCACCCCCTCTTAGTATCAACAAAAATAATTGTTTTTCCATGGTTAAAACCTTATAATAGGGAAATAGTCCACATCCCCAGCCAATGTGGCCACTTGAGGCTATATATTAATGAAAAAGAAAAATATTTTACAAGAGAGTTTCTCACAATTGATCATCAAAAAATGACCCTCCGCACTTTTTCAATAGAGATCATAGACCAATCGAGTGTTAAGCCATGTGTTGTATCCTTTTCTCCACTTGGATGAGCAAAAGAGGGACACCTACAAGTCCAATTGGGTTAGTTGAACAGGACAAAAGTTAGTGAAAGAGTTAGACACATCAAGAACAAGAAATAAATAAACAACTAAGCTAATAACAACTAAAGAAACAAAACTAAAGTTCATAAGGAAAGTAGAACCAAAATCAACCAAAAAATTGACCAATATTCATGCCACCAATGGATAGATTGTATTAGTGGGAAAACACAAAAGAGAAAGGGAGACTTATGGGTCCCCTCTTCCTCAAAAGGAGGGCTATTGAATCCCCTATGTGAGATATCTTCTTACAAATATCAAACTAAAAGGAAATGGTGAAGAAATCCAAAGCTCATTACCTCAAGAGGTGAGGTGAATAGCTCAATGAAATGATGCTAGAATGCTCCAAGAAGGAAAAAGGTTCCTTGTAGGAGAATAGAGGAAACATAAAAATATAAATAGATTCTTGAAAATATATTACACCCATGGCCTCTTTTTATAGCAAATCTTTGAGGCATTATCCAACCGATCTTTAGTGTGAACAATGGGGCCTTTAGGGCACCCTTAGGTCTTTTACCAGCCCCCCACTCGGATTTAGTTCAGATTTGAGGGTCAAATCAACTTGGGAGCTGAACCAGAAGTGGGTGGGAGGCCGACCAGAATCATAAATGCATCGTACTTAGGTGTGCACATATTTTTGCGTACACAGTCATGCATCGGGTGCATATGCATTTTTTCGGCATTTTCGACTGGCACACGTTCACACGCTTCCTTTGTATTCTGAGCTCATGTTGATTTTATAACCAGTTGTATAGTTTATGCCCATTGGAAATGCATTTTTGGGGCCATGAATGAACTAATAGGTGTTTGGAGATGCTGGATTCCTGTAACCATTTGTGGACAAAATTTCAGTGATAACAGATGCCCCCTGATGTGTGAGGTTAGGAGAATACATATAGCTGAAATACATCAATGTTTCTTCTGTTGAGAGTACCATTGTAAGAAACAGTGTTCAGAGGAATTGCAAGAGCGACCCACTGGAGAGAGAGGGGAACCTGTGGGATGCAATACTTTCGTGAGGTGTGGAAAAATAAAAATTGTATACAAACGAGGCGGGCATGCCCCATGCTCATGTCATGTAACTCAAATGTGTGAGATAGTAACTGAAGATGAATGTTGATGTAGATAATTGTAGTGCCCTTCTGGGTGGTTTGATAATGGCAGATGACAATTATGATGGTGAACATACTTTGAAAAGAGGTGATGACACTTGTAAGGAGTGTCAATGGCTCACGGGTATTGATGGCCCAACGAATTTCAGAGGTCTTCAGATAGTATAAAACAACTGCAATAGTCGCAAAGTAAGACCCACCATAACATGAGAGTGTGTTGAAGTCGAATGTTGTGGGGGTTAATGACGGTAGAGATAAAGTATGGTTCTCCTTGTGTTGTCTGAGACGCCTCATTGTAAGGGTAATGAGAGTCAAGATATTGTCACCCTTCTAGAAACTGTGCTAATGTCGATAGAAAGGGAGATGTGACTTTGAGAAGCAAAGGGCTTCTAGAAATCCACGGGATGAGATCAAGAACTGATGAGGAACATGGACGAAGTCAAAATGTGGTGAGACTCAATACTTCCCTTGGTTGGGGATATGTGTGAAGTATGAGTGGAAACAACCATGAAACTCAATCTAGCATCAAGGGGACGACTAGACGTGGGTTTAAATTGTGCCAGAGGCATGAAAAAGTGGACAAACTAAAAAATCGGGGGTACGTGGGCTATGGGATACTCGGGGTTTATGGACGATGTCAATAAGGGTAAAATGTAAAGGAATGCCCCAACCAAGGGTGACAGGGGTTTCTTTTCCAGGAAAGGAAGGTCACTAAAAGCGACAACAAGAAACTATCTAAATATTGGAATAAAAAAGGCTTTGTACAATTACCGAATGAATAAAGAATAAGTTGGGATAAGTGTGCAGATATAGAAATGGGTGCCCTAGTGTAATATGGCTTGGCCTGTGAGGGCGCAAGTTGTGGGGAGAACTGGTGGAGGGTGGGGGGCCCATAGGTGGATTTCTATATGAGTTAAATGAATGGAGGGTAATCTGTAGATGGGAAAACTGACTATGGATGAAATGGGGGGTTAATGATACTGCAGAGGCACAGTCAAATGAGAACCATGAGGATATATCATGGGAGTCCATTGGGAAAGATATCATAATGAGGAGAAGGAGTATGTGGATGATTCTTGAACATGTGTATGACTACAGAGACTCCCATCCCTAGGGGGTGAAAGCAGCATGAGTGTCAAAGTGCCAAAGGGGACTATAAATGGGACAACTCATGTGTGGGAGAATGCTATCGGGTGAAAGTACTTGAAATGTAGTGGAGGTGATAGTACTGCAGAGCCAGATGGGAGGATCCTACAGGAAAATGTCAAAGGGTCTAACTGGGAGATGCAATTGATATTCATAGGGAATGATTACATGTTAGTTTCAAACATTTACCTGAAGGGTCTGCGTTGATTTTTGGTGACTGAGTACCTGCACACATAAAAAACCAAATACCCGACGTGAACAATACCTGGAGATAAATAACATATAACAGTTATTTGATAATTTTGAACGTGATCATGCGTACCTGGGCGTGATGTGAGAAAAATGATCCCCCGGGGCCAAGAATGGATGGCAACCTGGGGAATTTGACTGTGTAGGTGGCACGATCCTGATCCCGTGTCTGAAGGTGGATCAAAAAATGGATGTTCTGAGCTCCTGTAATTGATCATGGAAGTTTGGGAAAATGGAATATATATAGTTGTAGGGCCCAAAATGCCACCTCATTTGTACCTGCTTCCATAATGAGTTGACGAGTGGTTTTTAGAGGATATTTGGAGGTTTTGGGAGTTCGGGATAGCCACTCTAGGATTTGCGAGAGATAGGTTAGTGGTCTTATCCTCCTGCATAGTAGTTAGGATTTATTTTCTGGGCAGGTTCGTATAGATGGTCGTACTGGGATATTTTGTGAGGGTGGGACCCTAGTGCACGGGCGATCGAAGGATTCTCGCGCTTGGGTGCGCGACTATAATAAATAAATCCATGCATGGAGGTGCTTGAATGTGGATAAAAGGCGTGCATTGGATGCACACCTGTTCAAAGTATAACTTCACACTCATGCGCAATTGTTTCTCTTACAGTTGTGCACTTATGCACATCTGTGGAGTGAACAGGTGTGCATGAATGTGCGCTTGTGTGTGTGATAGGTGTGCATGGATGCGCATCTGTTTATTCAAAAGTTGCGCATTGATGAGAAACTATGTGAAGAACAGGCACGCATATGTGTGCACCTATGGGGGTGAAAACCGCGCACATGAGGCAAAGCTAGGGGGGTAAAAACTTGTCTTTTTTTATATTTATCGTTTTTATGGATTGTAATGTCTGATCAAGTATTATTTATGTGGATGTAGGTGATCAGTTTAGGATGTCATTCAACTGGAGGGAGAGGGACTGGATGCGCCTTAGGGAGGTGGTGAGGGATGATGAGCCAAGTGTGGGTTGCTAAAGTTCTTCAATTGCTCACTGCTGCGAGCACAAGAGTACCTGTTGCAGTTTGTGATATCTATGTGGAGAATGGATCTATAGTGCTTCATTGTGCGGGGGGAGCATCTTACATTCTATGACAAAGGATGTGTATTTCTTGACCAGGCTCCCTTTTTGAGGAAATGCCCTACATGTTGATCCCCTTTTGTCGGGGGATGCACACTTGGCTGACCTGGCATGGACGTATTGTTCCGGGGATGAATTTGTGTCAGGATCGGTGGTGCAGATTGGGGAAATGGACACCCTTGTGCATCATTGCATTGCAGCAATGATCGTGAGGATCTATGGATCCTTAGCTACTCAGCGGATCAGTGGTGGTCAGCTGAGGATTATGTAGAGGGAATTGGGTGGAGAGAATTTTTCTTGGGGCTTGATGCTACACATGTATGGCAGGATGGACTATCGTCAGGATCCAGACATGGTCTTACCTCCTAGAGAGGTTTGGGACCATAGAGGTATGTTGATGTATTCGATGTTGTGTGATTTTGATAATATATCATATGTTTTATGTATGGATAGATGTTGATGCTATCATTTTTTTGTTGTGTGTGTATATGTGGGTCCGCGCGGGCGAGAGGTGGAGTTGGTCAAAGCACCAGCTTGTCAGGGGCCTATGAGACTACCATGGGGAGAGCCACAGGTAGGAGAGAGACAGCAGAGGGACAAGGTGGGTGTGAGGCCAACTGATGATGAGAGACCTGGCAGGAGACGTAGATATGATGACCCCGGTGCAATGCCTTCATATGCTCCTCCGGTAGAGGCTGACGGAGTGTTAGAGGAATTTTTTCGTTGATTGGAGGCAGTGCTAGAGGTGGTACCTGAGGGCATGTGGACTCGGATCCAGGATGAGGGAATCTTGGAGTAGTGTGTGGGCCTTCCAGAGGAGTTGTGGACCCTGATCCGTAGGGCAGCTGTAGCGGGGACAACTATGACTAGGCGACTACCTCCAGGACGTGGAGGACCCCCAGCTGGTGGGGATCCTCCTCCCGAGAGAGGAATTGGTGGTGGTTCTCTAGAGGCACCATGAGTGCGATTTGATGTGTAGTTTTTGTATTTATATAGGCCTGCGAGCCCATTTTGTATAGGGTGGGGTGACACCTATTGTGGGACTATAGAGTTTGCAGATTTCTCCTGCCTATGGGCAATGTACATGTTGTACTATTTTTTGCAAACATTTGATGGCACATTGATCGATACATTTGATGGCACACTGATCGATATATATATATATATATGGATATACATTTTTGGGACCTTTGTGGTGTTCACATGTGATGATGTTTTGTGATGCCTTTTATGATGTCTAATCTATATGTTGTGACATACTTTTCATGATTTATGTATGTGTAATGGTGTCTTGATGTGATAAATGTCAATCTAACACTAGGTTAGCCATATTATCTATTGTTTGATTAAATTGTCATGGAATATGTGTAAATGTAATTGAATCAAAATGTCAAGATAATAGTTTAACTTGTAGGTATTTGTGGAAGAGGCAAGGATCGCAGACATGGTACACATTGTTGAGTTGTAGGACGACAAGATGTGAATATAATAATATTCTAAGGTGATGAATATGGTGGTGACTGGCCTCGACAAGGATGCCAATGATGGTTGTGTATTATGCTTGGTTGTTGGTTGTTGATCCCAAACATATGTCGTTGGAGTGGAGCAATTCATGTGAGGGGGTATAGAGGGCCCAAGCGACCGGAGAGAGATTTTGTGTCCATCGGCTAGCTCCATCAGCGTAACTAATGTGGTATTGATCCATATGTATATCGGTGGCCACCCAACTTTTCCAACTATCTCAAAACAATTTTCTGACAATTTTGGCAATTTACTATTTTTAGCAGTTTTAACTTCCAGGGCCATTTTGAGGGTCTAAATGAAGGTTTTTTGGGATCGATCTCCTCAACGATAGTTGAAGGAATGATTGAGCCTCAAAATAAATCTCCTCTATGATACCTTTCCAACAGGCTATCACACGCCTAAAACGGAGATCGTATGCAAAAGTTACAACCGCGGGAAGTTGTTGTACTAACTTACCCAAACGGGGCCCACATGACTTTTGGCGCTTCATCTCCTAGGGTTAGGTTTTTGGAAGTCTAGGGTTTTTGGCATTCTTGTTTATTGTAAAAATTCCTTTAGAGCCTCATTGTAATCTTCTTCTTGCGAATGTTCATAGCCATCACATATCTTCTCAGAGATAAGTCACCACCATTCCAGCAAGCTTGTTTCCGCTGCATTTTATAGTTTCATCTTATTTCGTTATTGAATAGAAAACCAATTTTACTATATCTCTGTTATTTTGTGTTAAGAACCTGTTAATAATATGTATTCATTTCATTCTTCTCATAAAATCTGGATCAGGTAGGCCAATGGAGGAAGCATTTTTCAATAACACAAATGGTAGATCAGACATAAGGCATGGCGGGAAAAAGAATATTAAAAACTCTACAAAATGTGTACAAAAAACAAAAAGCCTAGTGTAGAATGACTATGCTCAGGTGTAAAATTTATTTAAATACAACCCATTGACAGTTTCTTTGAGGGGGTAGCCTTCGGGAGAGGCTAGGATATATGTGCCTTTAGTGAGGCAGTGTTGGATGACGTAGGGTCCATGCCATAACGACTCGAATTTTCCATGCCCGAGGGTATCGTGAGCGATATCATAGGAAAGGATGAAGTCTCCTTTGTTAAATGAGCGAAGGTTAACATGGCAGTCAAAGGTGGTCTTAGACCATTTTTTGGTTGCCTCATTGTTCTGTAATGAAGACCAACAGTCTTCATCCAGTGACTCTAAGTTTAGCAAGTGTTTCTCCATTGGAGTAGTTTCAGGTCATAGCTTGATAGCGGTGCGCAATGTGGGAATTTTGCACTTGATGGGGATAGTGGATTCGAACCCATGGATGATATGGAATGGTGTAAAACTAGTGGCAGTTTTAACTCCCGTGCTATAAGCCCATAATGTTGAAAACAACATATGGTGCCAATTGGTCTTATGTTTGTTGACAGTATGCTGCAACATGGTTTTGAGGAACTTGTTGACCGCCTCTACCTGTCCGTTGGACTAAGGGTAGTAGGGTGAGGTGAACTCGTGAGAGAAGCCTAAATTTGAGGAAAATTCAGTGAAGAGTTCATTCTCAAAGTGTTTTTCTTGATCGAAGACTTGCTAAAGTGGTACTCTGAAGCAGGAGATGATGTGATTAAAGAAAAAATGCGTCGCAGTGTCAGCGGTGTTGTTGAAAGTAGGCATGGATTTGGCCCATTCAGTGAAGTAATCGACTACCATGATGATGTACCTATTTCCATTTCTATATGGAGGGTTGCAAGTCATGAATTCAATGCCCCATTTTCAAAAGGGGTCAGCAGTGATGACTGGGTGTAGAAGATCGAGTGGCGCTTGTGCTTTGTTTGCATAAATATGGAATTTGTCGCACCGTTTCACGGCATGGATGCAGTCATGAAACGATGTGGGCTAGAAGTAACCTGCCTGAATGATATTTTGGGTGATGGACATCCCTGAGAGGTGGCCACCACAGGTGCCATTTTGGCAATCATTCAAGATTCTATCGGCTTCGTCGATGGTCAAAAATTGACGGAGTATGGTGTCGACCCGTCGTCGATATAAGATGTCACCGATAAGGAGATATAGAACGGACTGATGGAAAATGCATCGACGATCATCTCTGGACAGGTGAGACCCAAACTTCTGTTTCTGGAGATAGACGAGAAGGTTTCCATACGAGGGGTCATCCGAGGGGATGTAGAAGAGGTGTTCGTTGAGGAAGTTTGTATTGACAGGCGAGCTAGCATCATTTGAGGGAAATGTCATGATGAGTTTAGTGAGGATGAGCACTTTCTTTCTTTTGGGAGTTGATAAATATAATTCGTACTCTTGAAGGATGACGATCCATTGAAAAAATTTACCATTAATTTGCCGCCGAATAAGAAAGTA
The DNA here is from genome assembly GCA_009831015.1 of Picea engelmannii. Classification (NCBI taxonomy): domain Eukaryota; kingdom Viridiplantae; phylum Streptophyta; class Pinopsida; order Pinales; family Pinaceae; genus Picea; species Picea engelmannii. The sequence goes on from ML781265.1 coordinate 752,564, forward strand.
TTGCATGGGTTTGGAATCTACCACGACTTTGGTAGTGTGGAGAAAGATATAATGACGCAGTTTTTGGACTGTGAAGACAACTACAAGGGTGATTTTTTCTTCGTGGTTCTATTTCAGGGGGTGTTTTCCTTTGACCAATTTTTGGTGAACTTGGGTCATGTTTGAACAATTTTGGGACTTCGATAGGCTGGTCTAAGGCGGAACGTAAGGTGAAGAGGAGATCATGGGATATCGACCCCTTCTTAGGGAATTTTTGGGTTTAGGGTTTATGTAACGAGTATGGGATGTCGGCCCATGGGTTTACCCATGTTTAGGCCCATTTTGTAATGTATAAATAGAAAGCTAGGTGATGTAAGTAAAAGGGGTGCTAAGGGTAATGAGTCCAAGATGCTAAGTGTTAGATTTTGATCTATGTGATTGCAAAGGCTTTGTGCTTACTGTGTATTAAGAACTTGTAGATCTAAGAGAAAGTGAGTGTAAGAAGGCTTTGTTCTTAAAGCTAGCTTGGGGAAGGAGGATCTGGTGAGGTGCGTGCAGATCTCCTGTATTATGCGAAGTGGGTTCCTATGGCTCTGTGATAGTAGAATATTGAGAGAAGATAATAAAGAAGAGAAGAGTTGGTGGGCATAGCCCCACGGTCAAGTGAACCACGCATATCCTTTATTGTGGTTGTTGTGTGCATTACATTTGTTATGTTATTGATGTGATGTATGCTTAGTACAATTATATATGTTAGATGCAATGGCTTAGTTCTTAGTAATGTGAATCAATGCTATATTTGATATGTTTCTATGTGCTAAGTGCTTGGAAATGCGAGATCTAGTTAAATACTACGTTGTTCTGTAATTAGGGCTTGAATATGTGATGTGAGTAAGGGATAATTGCTAATGAATGTTAACTTCTAAGTGCTCTACCAAGGGATTATAATCACATATTTGTGTCCCATCTAGGTTGCAGACATCTAAGTCCTGCAACCACCCCTGCCTCTACCTCGGGTGAGACCTCATCTTCTTTACAAGTGTTGCCGAAAGGGCCGGTAGTTAGGGTTTTGTTGGTGCACTGCTGAAGCGTTGAACCCTGGGTCTGCCACTGTGCCAACAAATGGTTCTGTTTCTGGGACCTAAAACTGTGATTGCTAGGAACTGAATAAAAGAGAAAGCAATGTGCATATATATGTTTCCCTAGTGCACAGTATTCTACTTGACTTGTGAATCTCTGTGTGTAGATCTACTTCCCTAGTGCGCAGTATTCTACTTGACGCACGAAGCTCTGTGCTAAGAAGAGAAATCTGATCTTAAGAAAAGAGGTAAGATCTTGAATCTTTGTTCTCTGAGAAAGGTAAGATAAGTGAAAAATTTTATTTTTGAAAGAATGGATATTGTTATGTTTAATAGATTTGGTCCTAGTCTGAAAACTAGGGTACAACTAGAAGAAAGAATATTTGATATGGATAGATCTGATAGAAATAATGAAAGATATGTTATTCCTATGCATAGAAAGAATGTTTGGACTAAAAAATGGATGTAGGATCCTAGAAAGAATTTTTTGCAGACCCACCACTGTGATCCCAATGCACAGTGCAGGAAAGGTTGGGGATCGTTCAAGAGAAATAGAGGATTAACTCTTTGCTATAGTTGCAGAAAACCGGGACATCTTGCTAAGGAATTCCCTAGTAGAGGTCCTATTTTTCTTTGTTGTAAGGCTACTGGACATTAAGTTTTGGATTTCCCTAGAATGATTGCAAAAGTTGAAAAGATGAATATGAGACAAGAAAACTATGAGACAGGCCAAGAAACTAAAGATAGAATAGAACCCCAGAAAGAATTAGAGACTGTATTATTACAGATGAAAGAAACCATGAACGATCACAAAGATATCAACTTATCAGAGATCTTAAAATAGAAGGAGCACATAGAAACAAGAATAGGAGACTTCGACATAGACTGTGTCCTGGATGAGGAAACACAGGTGAATATCATGACAGAAAGAACTTGGGAAATTTTGGGAAAGCCTGCTATGGCTCCTTCATTAGGAGGAATAGGATTATTTAGAGGAAAGATGATGACCCTATGTGGAAGACTTACCCAGACATCTATGAGTGCTTATGGAACTTCAATAGAAGAATAATTTTAGATCATTAAATTTATTGAGAACAATGCCCCATTTGCTATTTTGCTAGGAAAAACCTGGATTGAGAAAGATCAGATACGATGGAAACAAGAAGAGGAGGATCTAGAACAAAAAAAGAAGGAACTAAGAAATTTCATGGCTCATAGAATAGCGCACTTACTGGAAGAACAAGAGAACCAGTCAAAACTACTAAGGACCAGAGATATGGACTTCGAAGTTGAAAGGACACAGGAAGACTGGAAACACCTGTTTGTACAAGAGCATAGAGAACCTACCCCAGAAAGAGAAGAAGTATCACCCTTGAACCCTATGAAAGACCCTCCATAGTGCAAAGTTACCATGCCAAGAGGAGATAAGAACGATAATGGAAAGAGGAAACCAGTGACTCATATTTCAGGAAAGAAAGCCAGAAATCTCAGCAAGAAGAAAGAAAAGTTAGAAAAGTTACAGGACATTCCAGAGAAGACTCCGAAGAAAGAAGGTTTGCATAATTGGAACTTCGTCGGTATATTAGAACAACGAATATTGGCACTTCACCACAGTGATGAAATATGACCATTGGAGGCATCCCAACTGTCAGAACGACACTCTAGAATGGCTAGAAATGTAGTTATTGTCGGAACGTTCACCACTGGACTGTTGGGACCGCACCATAACGGATGCCACTATCTTGAACGTGATGAAGATACCACACATTGGAAGACATCGAGAGGTTAATGCTTGCGTTAATATCCTGCTGTCATTCTTCCATGGTGGTTATCTTTGGTTGGACAGGTGTATCACCGTTGATCTGGCATTGATCCATAGGATCACTGGACTAAGCATGCAAGGACCAGACCCACAAGAATTTTATCTAGGAAAGGCTACAGATCGCGCCTTGGCATAGAGAATCAAAGACACCTATGGCGATGTAGAAAAGGGGAAGTGAGCCTACAAGGTAGCCTCCATCCAGAATGGTGTAGTGTGCCTAGCTTTCCAGTTGATTGTTGGTAATCTAGTAAGGAAGAATAGACCCACGCAGGTCACGGGGTTTGTCATCGACCTCACATGAAAATGCATGGAAGGGATACAAATGAACTGGGTGAGCTTCCTCGTCAACCAGTTATAGAAAGACTTCCGCGAAGCTCAAGATTAGGGCTATGAGTTCCATTTTAGTTGGATGTTGATCCTCATAAATTTCATTGCTTGGGAGATGCCGAAATGTGTGACCTTCCTTGAGATTGAGCCATCAGAACCCTTAGTTACAAAGTTCACCATGCTCTGGTATTCGAGCGACATGGCTAAACAATGGCAGTTAAATTCATTGTTCCACACCTATTACCTACAGTTGAAGAGGGATATTGAGTCTTCCCCTCACATGAAACCGAATACCCTGCATTGGTTCAGACCATTTGTGAAATTTAGCGCAGACAGACATTTTATTTATATCACTGTGTGAGGAGACGAACATAAAGAAGAGCTCCAATCTTAGTACAAGATCACTGAGGAGGACATTGAAGAAATAATTGAGTGGCCAGTAGAGATCCTTGTACCAGTTGACTAGGAACAACTGTCTAACCCCGACCTAATTGGAAGTCCTCTGCTCACTCACAAAGAGTATGATGCACCCAGCAATAGCATAAGGAAGAAAAAGGAAGAGGTACAGAAGCTAAAAAACACATCAGAAGAGACTGCTTCAGGCTCACCCGGAGGGGGAGGTGATGACAAATTAGACAAAGAAGAATACAAAGGAGAAGAAGATGAGCAGAAACAAAGCGAGGTAACACCACCTAGGGACCCTATTGACAAAGTTGAGACCTCAAAGAAAACAAAGGTTTCCCCCATGAAACCTGCATCGCAGAAGAAGTCTAAAGCTACTAAACCACATATGCAAACTATGCAGCTCACGATGGATGACATATATTTCATCATCGTCGCTATCTTAGATACCTCAGAAGATATCTTACAGTGTAATGAATCCAAACAAGAGACCATGTATGAAATAATTTAAGTAGAGCTAAAAGGGGTACAACAATCCCTCCACTCTAGCCGTGCAGTGTCTACTGCACCCCTGTCATCTGAAGGAAAAAAGTTGGGAGATGAACCTGCCCATCTCCACTGAATAGTAGATGTGACTGAAGATCTCCTTTGTCATGTCTAGGAGGAAAAATATCATGCCATAGAGGCCTTAAAGAAATAAAAAGAAGAATCTAGAGAACAACGTCGGGTTACGCAACAAAAAAGAGACGACATCTAAGCCAAGTTTGTAGAGGATAGAGAGCATATCGAGAAGGAGAAGGAACAGCTTCTCACAAAGCGGATTGGAGTTAAAAAGTAGTCATTAGAACACTTCTCTCTCTGACAGGCTTAGAACAAATGGAAGAAGACCTAGTAGAAAGACAAGTAGGGAATCTTGTTGAATCCATTCAGCATCTCCAATAGATGATAGTCGAACTGGAATTACAAGCAGTGCCAAGCACTCTGCAGGAAATGTGATATCTAAGAGAAGAAACTGTGAGGAGTGTAGTTGAGAGAATCAAGGAATTAACCTTGGAATGCAAACAGTTCAACAGTCGAAGTGCATAGACCTATGAGCGCCTTGCAAAGGACCCTAAGCTCGGGACACTAGAATCACAGCTCCAGGAGGAAAAACAACAAGAAGCAACACTGCAAGCATAGTTGAAGCTACTATCATTGGTCGAGAGGATGAAAAGATCCTAGGAACAGTGCATGGTTCAGCAGCAGGCCCATTCCATTCAAAGTAAGGTCATGGAAGTGACCCAGTGACTCCAGCTAGTGTAGGATGAAGCTTGCACACTTTTTGAGGAAATTGAAGGACAAGGTGCATAGCTAGAACAAGTAGTCACCTCAGTTGAACAACGATTGGAAGGACCTGTCATAGAGAAGGTCATTCAGGAGTTCTTCGAGTAGGAGGCACTGGTGAAGAAATAGGTCGAAGCAGCTCAAGCAAAGCTCGAGGCATTTGAGGAAAAGTTACCCAGATCAGAGTGACTCAGGACGAGTCACAGGTGAGTGTTGGGGGCCTATTGGCCCTTGACCAAGTTTTGGTGAACTTTGGTCACGTTTGACTAATTTTGGGACTTCGATAGGCTAGTCGAAGGAAGAGCGCAAAGTGAAGCAGAGATCGCAGGATCTTGGCCCCTTCTTAGTGCATTTTTGGGTTTAGGGTTTATGTAATGGGTATGGGATGTCGGTCCATGGATATACCCATGTTTAGGCCCATTTTGTAATGTATAAATTGAAATCTAGGTGATGTAAGTAAAATGGGTGCTAAGGGTAACAAGGCGAAGATGCTAAGTGCTAGATTTCAATCTATGTGATTGCAAAGGCTTTGTGCTTACTGTGTGTTAATAACTTGCAGAGCTAAGTGAAAGTGATTGTAAGAAGGATTTGTGCTTAAATATAGCTCGAGGAAGGAGGATCTAGCAAGGTGCATGCATATCTCCTGTCTGATGCGGAGTGGGTTCCTATGGATCTGTGCTTCTAGAAGATTGAGAGAAGATAATAAAGAAGAGAAGAGTTGGTGGACATAGCCCCATGCTGAGGTGAACCACGTATATCCTATGTTGTGGTTGTTATGTGCATTATAGTTGTTATGTTATTGATGTGATGTATGATTAGTACAATGATATATGTTAGATGCAATGGATTAGTGCTG
>ML781265.1:775488-789428 GCA_009831015.1 Picea engelmannii
AAATTTCAGTGATAACATGTGTGTTAATAACTTGCAGAGCTAAGTGCAAGTGATTGTAAGAAGGATTTGTGCTTAAATATAGCTCGAGGAAGGAGGATCTAGAAAGGTGCACGCAGATCTCCTGTCTGATGCAGAGTGGGTTCCTATGGCTCTGTGCTTCTAGAAGATTGAGAGAAGATAATAAAGAAGATAAGAGTTGGTGGACATAGCCCCATGCTGAGGTGAACCACGTATATCCTATGTTGTGGTTGTTATGTGCATTATAGTTGTTATGTTATTGATGTGATGTATGATTAGTACAATGATATATGTTAGATGCAATGGATTAGTGCTGGGTAATGTGAATGAATGCTAGATCTAATTTGTTTCTATGTGATAAGTGCTTGGAAATGCTAGATCTGGTTGAATATTGTGTTGTTCTGTAATTAGGGCTTGAATCTGTGATGTGAGTAAGGGATAATTGCTAATGAATGTTAACTGCTAAGTTCTCTACTAAGGGATTATAATCACAGATCTGTGTCCTAGCTAGGTTGCAGACATCTGAGTCCTACAACCACCCCTGCCTCTACCTCGGGTGAGACTTCATCTTCTTCGCAGGTGTTTCCAAAAGGGTCAGTAGTTAGGGTTTTGTTGGTGTGTAGCTAAAGCATTGAACCCTAGGTGTACCCCTATGCCAACAAGGGGTGGTCCTGAAAGGTTTTTACTGATGTATTAAATGACGTGTTTGAAACCATCATCCCCTAGTTGGATGAGAACTCCTGCTACTAAGACGGCTGAGGCCGATAAGTAGAGGATGTAGTCGCAATCATAGTCGGGTGGACTGATCAACGTGGCATTGGAGAGAACCGCTTTTAAATAATCAAAAGCAGTTTGGGCATGTTCATCCCATCGAAATGGGATATCATTATGTAGTAGGTGAAGAAAATCGTGTGCACGAGTGGCATAGTCGGGGACAAAGCGTCGCAAAAAGTTGGCTTTTCCTTGTAGGCTCTGTAACTGGTGCAAAGTCTGAGGTGGTGGAATTTCGGTGATGGCTTGGACCTTGAGGGGATCCACCATGATGCCGTGTTGGGAGACGATGAACCCAAGGAGGCATCCAGCGGTGACATAGAATACACACTTGAGGGGGTTCAAGTGGATATTGTACTGACGACATCATTGAAAGACAACTCATAATTCATCTATATGTTGCATTCATTTCTTGGATAGAGCAGTGAGGTCGTCCAAGTAAGTGAGGATGATGCAAGAGAGATCGTGGAAAAAATAGGCCATGGCTCGTTGGAATGTCGCACCGGTGTTCTTGAGTCCAAAAGGCATGACACAATACGCAAAATTACCCCATGGGGTGGTGAATGCGGGTTTATACTAATTTTCTGGGTGGATTTGTATTTGATTGTAGCCATAGAATCCATCCATGAAGGACAAGGCCTCATGGCCGGTGCAGTCATCTATAATTTGCTCAATGAAAGGCATAGGAAATTTGTCTTTGGGATGGGGTTGGAAACCCATGAAGTGACAGAGTATATGACGGGGTTGGAAACCCATGAAGTGTATGTGATGGGGTATATGAACCCGACAATGCATAGTTTGTCAATTTCGGCTTTGATAGCCACTGCTTTGGATGGGTGCAATTGGCGTTTCTTTTGTTGTACAGGGGTGATATCAGGCCATGTATCGATATGATGTTCGAAAATAGAAGAATCAAGGTCGGGCATCTCTATGTATGACCAGGAAAAAATTTCTCGGTATTCCTGGAAGAGAGTTTTGTAAGTTGTGAGTTCTTCTGGGGAGCATGCGGAACCAATGGTGAGTTCCTCTAGGATTCCTAGTTTGACGGAAAAGTCAATTTTGATACTGGGGGAAATGTTGGCCATGTTGTCGTCTTCAAAAGCATCGGGGGAAGGGATAGGGTTGTTGAACCAGTCTATATGACCTGATGGGATGAAATAATTAGTTTCGATTGCGCATATGGAGGCTTGACTAGGAGGGTCGAAGGCTTCTTGTGAGAGAAAGAGCACTCTGTGGTGGAGCACATTCCATGGGAAATCAGGTGTAGTTATTTCCTCGAGGTTTGGAGGTTGGATCTGACTGGGTGGCTGGTCAAAGACCTAAAAATGCCCTAAATAACCTCTTTTCACACTACAAGCTGGTTGCACAATACCTCAAAGAGGCGCTATAAAACAAGGCCATGGGTGCACTTCATTTTCAAGGAATTCATTAGCAAAGTTATGTTGYTGCTATTCTCTTGAGGAATCCTCTATTCTCATCAAGAGTATACTAGCACCATTACATTGGGCAATCCATCTCACCTCTTGAGTGGATTAGCTTGGGATTCTTTAACCATTTCATTCAAAGTTGTAAGAAGAGCTTAGTTGTGGGGGTCCAAGAGCCCTCCCTTGGAGGAATAAGACACCCAAAGTCCTCTTTCTTCTTGGTGTTTTCTTTCACTAATATAATCCTTGCCATTGGTGACATGAGTCTTATTGGTTTTTTGTTCTTATGTCCTTATGCTTAATAGTTTAGTTTTTCTTCTATTTCTTAGTTTAATTCTTAGTTTGTTCTTTTATATTTCTTTCTCTAACCCTTTCCTTTACAGTTGTCTTTCTTAACTAACCCAACTAAGCTTGTAAGCACCTCTATTTTGCTCATTTAGGTGACAAAAGAGGCGCAACAGATTGGTGACTCCACTGGGGAAAGGTATCAATTTCCTATCCCATTTGGGTTTTTCTAGCTCTTCTTTTGGTTTATTTAACCTGCAGGTACCTTAACCGACCCAAGCCGACCTGAAAAACATCCAATTCAAAGTTGAATTGAGAGAATTCCATCCAGAATTTTCTTCACGACCATGTGTCAATTGTGTGCAGGTTTATTGGCCCACAGTCGTGCATCGTGAACCAAAATCACAGTGTTGTTCTGTGCACTTGCGCACAGTCGCTCAATGTGCCTATGTCTTCTCTGAGACCCGTGCCTCTGTCTTCTCTGAGACCCGCGCACCTGTGCAAAAAAATACACATTGTAAGGTTTTTTGTGATTTGGGGAAGGCCCCTAGCCTTCTTAAATGTGATTTCATGCATATTGTAATCTGCACCACACTTAGTTCCCTCTTCATATAAAGGGATTAGTCAAAACACATAAGCACTTAGGGGGTTTAAAATCATTATTTCCTCTTTTTCTTTCATTTTTCCACATGGATGGCTTGCTTTGACTAAAAGTATAAGTTGGAATCATTTGTAATCACATAAAACTTACATTGGGACCAAAAGTTGGATAACAATCGCTTAGTATTCTCTTCTCTCGTGCTTCCAAGCGACCTTGAGAATCAGAAAAAGATTGTAGGACAATTTCATCTCCCTTAAAAGGACTAAAACCTTTAGGAGAGGACAACAACCCCCCTCGGGACTCCTCTTAGTTTATTTTTCAAACACATCTTAAGATTGTAATGGGCCCATACATGCCCACATGCTACAAAGATAGGATAGTGTTGAAATTTACTTTCTTAGATTAAATCACTAGGGAAGTTTAAAGGTTTTGTAACGGGTCCATACATGCCCACATGATCAAAATCTAGGATAGTTTCAAAAAATTTCTTAGATTAAATCACAATAGGGATTTAAAGGAATAGTAAAGGACCCACATGTCCACATGTTAGTTTCCTAGGGACATTTGAATTATGCAAGGTTGCACCAAAGGCATTTAGTTAATTAGGTAATCTACACTTGTAAGGACCAAGTGGAGTCCACATGCAGCAAGGTGACACCTAATTCATTAAAGCATTGGCACACTTTCACTCATTCACACACAAAAGTCACTTATCACTCACATAGTTTTCCTCTTGAAACGTGGAGGTCAAAGTAAGTTTCCTCCAAAGGGATTCCGAAACACCCCACCCTTTTCTTGACAAAACTATCCACTCCCATTTAATTTCAACGAGGTTGGTTCATACCCCCAATCTCTCAAACAACCACATCTAAAAAAATTCTAAAAACTCACTAAGTTTTCCTCCACAGGAGGTGCCAAAATAATTTTTTTAGTCTAGGTAGGATTTCGGGGATAGGCATCCAAATAACTCCCCGTTATCTAGTTCTCACATTGTCAAAACAATATAAGTTGTCAAATAGGGAACTGAAAATCCTCCAAGTCAAGTGTTCCTAACACCATAAGGTAGGGAGATACCCGTGAAGGTTTGAAGTCCGAGGTCCGGTTGTTCTGTGTGTCCCCCCTTGAGGCACCCACCTCTTGGATGGGATCCATCCTGTGACCCATTTCTTAGGCCGAAAATCTAAATGTCGCACTTTGACCGAGGTACCTAGTGACCAAATTTTAGGACATCTACCCAGGTGGAAATTGTGGGTTGCAATTGCACCTTGATCAGATTTTGTGTGGCTATTGGGAAATATCGTCAACTCTTTCAGGATATGCCCCCTTTACCCCTCATTATAACTGATTATTTCATCCTTCACTAGTTTCTCTTCCAGTGACTTCAGACCCCACTGTTGAGTACTATTGGAAGGTCCAATGCTATTTGAGAGGAAGGACGTTACATCTTTTAGGACACGAGCATTTTTTTTTTTGATTCCCCACGCAGACAAAACCCACTTATCCACATATATGATTCTTTTTCAAAACACTTTATGTATGATGCACTTATGATTACATTTTTTATTTAGATATATATCGTGTAAAGTTCAAAAAATTGCAACAAAGGCTCTTGTTTATTTTCTCTCATCACAATTCGCACACATCCACTCAACTAGTCGTACATCATAGGGGACCCACATAACCCCCATCATTCCAGATGCTTGCTAAACCTCCCTCCTATTCTAGGGGGAGTTACTAGTCTTGCCAACTCATCGGCACCACCTTCACACACTCCAGTGAGTGCCACTTAGGATCAACTTTTCTTGGTTCCACCTTACTTGGGTCCACTTCCCAAGGTCCACCGTCCACTCGCTCTCCGTTACACGGAAGCGGGGGGGCAACTTTATCTCAAGGGGCAAGTATCAACCCACCTAGCCCCCCTCAAGGGTTAGGTTCACATAACACTCACACCATGGTTGGAACTAATCCTCTGCCACCACTCCAGAATCCATATTTGGCCTCTCTTTACATACCAGATTTAAGCAAACTCACAAATGATCCTATATTGCATGACCCCACATGGCCTGCAATGCCTACCAAACTACCTTCAGACATTCCCAAGTTTGAAGGAAAGGCAGGGGATGGCCCTGCCAACCATGTCATGACTTTCCACTTATGGTGCTCTTCCAACAACATTATTGATGATTCCATCCAACTATGATTATTTCAATGCACACTCACTGGCCCATCAGCCAAATGGTATGTAGACAAAAAATCAGGGTCCCATGCGACTTTCGAGTCCTTGGCCAAAGCATTTTTTACCTTCTTCCAATTACCAATCCTCCATGACAATGGTCTTAAACTACTCTCTAATTTTAAACAAACCTCAGCCACACATATTGCTAATCACATTCATGAGTGGTGTAGACGACGTAGTTTGTGCAAAGCCGAACCACAAAACAATAGTGTCTTGACTAGTTTCTCAGATCACTTGTCTCTCTCTTCATTAAAGATGTAGCTTCCACCTTCCCTCAATCAGAATAAGAAGCCATCCGTAAGGCTCAACAATACGACCTCATCTATTCACAATCAGGGTACTTATACACAGTAATTCCTGATCTTCCAAAACCCATGCCATTCGGTCAAGAGAAACCTGGGATGTCTCACTCAGCAGATGGATTGATTGGTAATACCACACACCACAGTCCACAACCCAAACAACCACCAATGTATGGCACACCTCAATATCCGTCGGCATATGGGGGAACCTCTTATTACCCTCCACCCCCTTATCAACAACCATACCCTGCTTCTCTTCCTCCACCTATCAGTGGGCCACTGCCGACACCTATAATACACCCACCTATCCAAACAAGTTCTAGTACTCCCTCTACGTAAGCTTATACTCTAAGTACTAGCGAAAGTGCCACGCCTTCCTATGTACCTTATGGATCACAAATCCCACAAAATATGTACTTTCCATTCCTTGGTCCTCCACATCCCATGGATCCCCCACACCCTCACGCTGGGGTGAATTTTGTTCAACCCTCTCCCGTTCAACAATATCAAAATTTCAAACAGCTGAATACGAAAAATCCGACCCACCCGTCGAATAATGCCAAAAAGAAAGGAAAAAATAGGAACAATAACAGCACAGGTCAAGGCGGGAATCACCCCCAACAAAACCAACCTACTGGGGGCAACCAAAATCAAGGGAATTAGAACCCCTGGGGGGGAAATAACAATAGGTGTCAAGGGAGAAATAAAAATAATATTAGAACCACCTTCCCTTGTGCCCTTTGCAGTGAGTTCGGTCATTATACTCATCATTGCCCCCAATTCGCTGATTTTAAATGGATGAAAGACTCAGGAAGTGTACCCCATCCTCCAACACCACCTACCCCTCAGCAGGCCCACAACAATACGTGCAACAACCACCCCTAGCCATGCTGCAAAACCCCATTCCACACTAGGGTGTGATGAACACCCAACATGACACGCAGCCTACCCCACCATAGTTGGGACAGTACCTCAATCCAAACAATCCCACAGATCATACTATCCTCCTCACCAGTGAGGAAGAAATCCTTCTGCAAACACATAGTCGTCAATACCATGCACCCACTGAGTCTCCTCCCATTCCCCCAGAAACAATCCCAGCACCAATGGGACCCCCATTGGTGATTCCTTTCCCTAACGCTGAAACACCTCTTCACATCCCTCGCATCCCATTGCACAGGAATGTCCACAACCCCCAAGCTAGGGCGGCTCATAATTACAGTTTGGTCGATGACTTAGAACAATCCCCGACTACCATGTCAATCTTAGAAGTCCTTCAAACTTGTCCCACTCAGCAGAAATCATTACTTTCAGCCTTGGGGGCAGTCGACCCCATGGATACTCAACTCATCACATTTGATCTCGACAGCGGAGAACCTCGCCTTCCTGCTCTAATCGCTTTTAAAATCCCAGTAAAAATTCGAAACATTATAGTTCATCGGTGCATCATCGATGAAGGTGCATCCACATGCATTATGTCCAAGTCTATATGGCAGAAACTTGGTTCCCCCGAACTCATACTATCTTCCATTACCTTAAGAACTTATGACGGATGACCATCTTCTCTCGAAGGGATCTTCCAAAATGTCCCTGTAGAACTCAGGGGCAAGACCATTCTCATCGACATTGAAGTTATCGATGCCCCACTCGATTATAATATCTTGTTTGGTCGTAGCTACATGTACACTATGAAGGCAGTTGCCTCTTCCATCTTTCAAACAATGATGTTCCCCCATAACGGGAAGATCATTACCATTGACCAAGTTTCATATTACGAGCCTAACCCTTCTGCCAACATCGATAACATTCTCCCTCTCATCCACATGAGTCATGACGCATACCCACTCATCGAAATGGGTCCCGAAATTTTCAAAGACCCATCATTGTTAGGAACTTACCATGGTGCACCACCGCTCCTTCATCCTTCCAATCAAGTATGTGTCTTATCATCCAATGGAACTAAAATAGAGGATACCCTTCCTCCTAGGGAGCCTTCTATCATATCTGATGTCCCACTAGTCACAGAGCTCCCCCCTCATGAGCCTCCTGCGAACTCGTCGACTCCACCAGTTCACGATCTCACCTCTCCCCAAGGCCATATTCCAGTTTGGGAGACAGTTCCCCAAGCCATTACTCAAATCCACTTCTTCTACCCTCCACCGGGCGTACAAGCTTTCCAAGTAGTTGTAACACTTACCCTCCCTAATATGGTGTTGGCAATTTCAGTTTGGTATTTACATCCACCAGAGATGGTTCCTCAACCATCCCTTCCCCTCCAAATGGAAGGAATCCCAATGACGATTCCCATACTCACTCCCACCATACCCTCTACACCCCCACTCACTAACTTCCCTACCACAGTTGGGGGCAGGCGAAAGAAGAAGGAGCCCACAACTCCACTTCCCCCACATGTCCAACCTCCTTGCGTGCTATGTGAGAAATATGGACACCCAACCAACAAATGCCCATCTCTACCCGAGTTACGTAACCTAATTCCACTCAATCAAACACCATTACCACCCACCACTGTAGAAAGTACTACCGCTACCTCCCCTAACTCAAGTAGAAAAGGGCTGCGAACCAAATTTTCTTGCACTATATGTTCATAATATGGCCATTATACACACCATTTCCCAGCACTACCTCACTTCCAGCAGACATTATTCGCAGTACACCAAAGCTTCCAGCACAAACCCAATACAGCTACATCATCCCTACCAAACATCATTGACATCCATTATGTCACGACTTCATTCAATGAACATATGATCACCATGTCAACCTTCGCTCATTTCACGAAGGCGACCTCATCCTTGCCTACGATATCGCTCATGATACCATCGGTCATGGAAAATTCGAGTCACTATGGCATGGCCCCTACATTATCCAACATTGCCTCACCAAAGGTGCATACATCCTGGCTTCCCCCGAAATCCTCTCTCTCAAAGAACCCGTCAACGAGTTATACTTAAACAAATTTTATGCCTAAGCATAGCCACTCTACATTAGGTTATTTCTTTTATAGTGTTTTTAATCTTTTTTCCATCCCTCACATATAAAATATCGTTTGTGTTATTGACAGATGCTTCCTCCACCAGCCTACCACATCGGTTACGCTGATGATGCCAGTCATTGGACACAAAATCTTGCTTCGGCATCTTGGGCCCTCTATACCCCCTCACATGAACTGCTCCACTCTAGCGGCATGTGTTTGGGTTCAGCAACCAACAACCAAGTTGAGTACACTACTATCATTGGCCTCCTCGTTGATGCCCATCATCATCGTATTCATCACCTTAGCATCTTTCTTGACTCTCAACTAGTCATCCTCCAGCTCAACAATGTGTACCATGTCTGCGATCCTTGCCTCTTTCACAAATACCTGCGAGTTAGACTTGTATCTCGACATTTTGATTTCATTACATTTACACATATTCCAAGACAATTGAATCAAATTACAGATAACATAGCTAATATTATACTTGATTGGCATATATCACATCAAGATATCTCTATACACACATAAACCATCAAGAGCCTGCCACAACATATATAGATTAGACATCATAAATAACATTAAAAAAAGCACACATGTGAACATCACAAAGACCCCAAAATGTATACTCATATATATATATATATATATATATATATATATATATATAAATTAGTCAACAGTACCATCAAAATGTTTACATACACATAAACTACATCGTATACAAAATCCACAGGCCAATGAAGCACCTCGGTACACAACTAGGGCCACTACACCAAAATGGTCTCACCAGCCTATATACAAAATACAAAAATACATAGAGAGACACTCAAGGTGCCTCTAGAGCACCAGCTCCTGCCCCTCCCTCAGGCGGTGGTGCCCCACCCACTACTGGTCCCTCCAGACCTGGAGGTAACCATCCGGTCATCGTAGCACCTGCTATTGCTACTCACCACACCATGGTCTACCATGTCAGTGGAACTCCCACACACTTCTCCAGGATGCCCTCATCCTGGATGCGTGACCGCATGCCCTCAGGCATGCCCTGTAGCACCGCCTCCAAGCGGCGACGAATATCCTCAAAATCTCCCCCAACCTCCATCAGAGGAGCATGTGATGGCCCAAAACCAGGGTCATCAAAACGGCATCTCCTAGCTGCTCTCTTGTCACTGGCTAGTCTCGCCTCAACATCCTCGCGCCGACGTCTCTCTCCTACCCACGACCCTCCCCACGATGGTCTCCCCGGCTCCTAACAAGCTGGCACTCTCATTAGCTCAACCTCATGCCCGCGAGGTCCCACATCTGCACATACAAACAACCAAACGATAGTATCAACATCTATACAAAATACACATATCATGCTATCTCAAAAATCAACATATCAAAATTACAAACATACCTCGGTGGTCAAACACCTCCCCTTGAGGTAACACCATATCCAGATCACCCCGGAAGTAAACACCATAGTATGGATACTACAATATGATCTGTGGCATTTGCCACCACACCTGTGTCGCCTCAGACGTGAAAAAATGGCCACTCTCACCACCACCGTGGAGAATCAAAGTCATCGACCACCGCCTCAGTCGCGACTCTCGCACACCAGGTGCACCCAATAAAACTCTAGGGTGAAACATCGGCACCCTCTCCAAAAAATAGGCCACCAATATGGACCCAAAGGCAAAGTCCCTTGAGTCCACAGTCTGACATCTGTCCAGCTGCCCTACCATCTTGGCATGCAGCATCAAACCCCAAGAAAAATGCTCTCTGTCCAGTGCCCTCCCCATAACCCTCAGCTTACCACCACTGATCCGCTAAGTCACGAGGGACCCATATACCCTCACAATAATCGCTGCTACACAGTGATGAGCTAAAGCATCCATCACCCCGATACTCACTATGGAGCCTGACATGAAGTTCTCCCTCGAACAATACCTCCAGCCCAAGGTAGCTAACTGCATGTCTGCAGGTAACATAGACTCCGCCGATAGGGGCGTTCCCCGAAAATGGAGCCCAGTTAGAAAGTATACATCCTCCACCATAGTGAAGGCAATCTGCTCTCCCCACACCATAAAGAAATGCAGATCTGGACTCCACATCCGGATCAGAAACTGCAGAAGATACTCCTACGCCCATATCAATAGGCACTCGAAGAACTTCAGTAGCCCATCGACTGCCAAAGTGGAACGACCCCCGACTCCTCAATAGCCACGAAATCCATCAACTGTGACTAGTACCGCTCTTGCCAATGGACCGACATCGTGCAAAATGATCGCCTGCAACCACATAATACAGTCCTAGGTCAGCCATATTGACCATAAAACACATTAAAATCTCCAAAAAAGATAATTTTTGCACCCATCAGCCTTGCCCCCAAGGCACGACTGTTTAACCCACAGGCACGCACATATGCATGCCTGTTCACCCCACAGGCACGCATGCATCCATGCCTATCCATCCCACAGGCACGAATGCATGTGCGCATGTCCACCCTACAGAGGTGCCTCCATGCACCCTTGTCACGAACACAGGCACGCATCACAGCGTGCTTGTCCACTACACAGTCGTGCACCCATGCGCAGTTGTGTAGCAAACAGGCGCACATACCATGCTTGCCATTGTCCCTCATATGGGCACACCCATATGTGGCTATTCGAATAATAGGCATGCACCCATGTGCGCATATTTCCGGATCGCCCACACCCATAAAAACCCCTATACGGCCCTCCGTACAGGCCCTGCCCATAAATTGAAAACCTACTTCTATGCAGGACGATAAGACTACTAACCTGAATCTCATTGGTCCTGACTCGGCTGCCTCATTCTCCTGGAATCTCCAAATCTCCTCTGAATACCTCTCATCCAGTCACTCTGACAGCGAGTACAAATGGGGTGGCAATGTGGGCCCTACAGCTATATATAGGCCTTTCCGCCAAACTTCCAAACACCATTCCGAGAGCTCCGGGTGTCCATTTTTCGATCCGTCTTTAGCCACGGGATCAACATCCTGTCATCTACATCAAGACAGTCCCCAGGCCATTTTTTATCCTTAGCCCCTGGGGCACCATTTTTTCATACCCCGTCCAGGTACGCATGGTCATGTTCAAAATTATCAAATAAATGCTTGTATGTTAGATTCTGTTAAGATATTGTTCATGTTGAGTATTTGGTTTTCATGTGTGCAGGTACTTGATCATCATACATCAACGCAACCCCTTCAGGTATATAATCAACACTGGCATGTAATCATTCCCTCTAAATCTCAATTGCATCTCTAGTCACACCCTCTAGTCACACCCTCTGACATTTTCCTTTAGGATCCCCATCTTCGGCTCTACAGTACCAACACCTCCATTGCATTTTGGGTACTGTCACCCGGTAGCACTCTCCCCCACATGAGTTGTCCCATTCATAGCACCCTTTGGCACTTTGACACTCATGATGTTTTTCAACCCTTTAGGGATGGGAGTCCCGATAGTCTTACATCATGTCATGAATCAGCCACATACTCCTACTCCCCATTTTGCTAGCTTTCCCAAATGGAATCCCAAGTTATCTCTTCAAGGTTCTCTTTTGACTGCACCTCCACAGTATCATTAACCCTCCATTTTATCCACAATCAGTTTGCCCAACCGCAAATTCCCTCCATTCTATCTACCTCATACAGAAACCCACCCATGGGGCCCCCACCCTCCACCAGTTCTCCAAGCACATTGCGCCCTCACCGGCTCAACCATATTACATTGGGGCACCCGTTTCTGTATTTGTACACTCATCCCAAATTATTCTTTATAAATTGTAAAAATCCTTTGTTTCCAACATTTACATATCTTTTTGTTGTCACCTTTGGCGAACTTCTTCCCTTTTTTGGCAAACACAACCCATGTCTCCCTTGGTTGGGAGACTCCTTATCATCTACTCCTGTTGAAATCATCCATATACTCCGAGTATCCCATAGGCCACTTACCTCTGCTCTATGAGTTTGTCCACTATGTCCCGCCTCTGGCACAACTTATCCCATGTCTTGGTGTCCCCCTGACACTCAACCTAGTTGAACGGTTGCAGCCACTTATACTTCTCATATACCCCCAACCAAGGGCAGTCTTGAGTCTTCATACATATTGACCTCATCCATGTACCTCCTCCAGTTCCTAACCTCACCTAGTAGATTTCACGAAGCCCTTTGCTTCTTGGAGTCGCGTCCCCCTTTTGTCGACATTAGCACAGTTTCCAGAAGGGTGACAGTATCTTGACTCTCATTACCTTTCCAATGAGAGGTCTCAGATGCCACAGGGAGAACCACAATTTCTCCCTGCTGTCATTGACCCCCATAACATTTGACTTCAACACTTTCTCATGTTATGGTGGGTCTTAGTTTGTGACTATTGCAATTATTTCTTATATTTTCCGAAGACCTCTGAACTTGGCTAGGTTATCAATGCCTACAGAATCTGTGATACTTCTTACAGGTGTCACTACCTACTGTTCAAAGTATGTTCCTCTGCAGAATTGTCTTCTTCCTTTATCACGACTACCCCCGAGGACGTTGTATTTGTCTACTCAACACACCATTTCAGTTACTATACAACACCATTCTTTTTTGAGTTACATGACACGAGCATGGGGCATGCCCGCCTCGTTTGTACACAATTTATTTTTACACACCTTATGGAAGGTTGGGTTCCCCAGGTTCCCTTCTCCCTCCAACGGGTCACTCTTGATACTCTCACTATCGCTCTCTCTTACAATGACACTCTCAGTAGAAGAAACATTGATCAATTTCGACTATACATATGCTCCTAACTTCATCCATCAGGGGGCATCTGTTATCACTGAAATTTCATCCGCAAATGGTTACAGAAATCCAGCATTGTCAAACAGTTATGAGGTCACCGATGGACCAAAATTACCACAAAATCATTTCCAAAAGGTCCAAAACTATACAACTAGTGATAAAATTAAGGTGCGCTATGACAACACAAGGCACGCGCGCACATGCGCGATCCAGAAATGCATTAAAAGTGCACATGCGCACGATGCGCGACTGTGGTCACTAAAAGCCACGCACATCTGAGAATGGTTCATTTATGAGATTGGTTGGCCTCCCACCCACTTCTGGTTCAGCTTCGAAGTTGATTTGACACCCAAATCTTGACTGAATCCGACTGGGTGGCTGGTCAAAGACCTAAAAATGCCCTAAATAGCCTCTTTTCACACTACAAGTTGGTTGCACAATACCTCAAAGAGGTGTTATAAAACAAGGCTATGGGTGCACTTCATTTTCAAAGAATTCATTAGAAAAGTTATG
>ML781265.1:789520-802419 GCA_009831015.1 Picea engelmannii
CAAAGTTGTAAGAAGAGATTAGTTGTGGGGGTCCAAGAGCCCTCCCTTGGAGGAAGAAGGGACCCAAAGTCCTCTTTCTTCTTGGTGTTTTCTTTCACTAATATAATCCTTGCCATTGGTGACATGAGTCTTATTGGTTTTTTTTTCTTATGT
Organism: Picea engelmannii; assembly: GCA_009831015.1. NCBI lineage: Eukaryota > Viridiplantae > Streptophyta > Pinopsida > Pinales > Pinaceae > Picea > Picea engelmannii. The sequence goes on from ML781265.1 coordinate 789,674, forward strand.
CCTTATGCTCAATAGTTTAGTTGTTCTTCTATTTCTTAGTTTAGTTCTTAGTTTGTTCTTTTATATTTCTTTCTCTAACCCTTTCATTTACAGTTGTCTTGATTAGCTAACCCAACTAAGCTTGTAAGCACCTCTGTTTTTCTCATTTAGTTTACAAAAGAGGCACAACACATACCACTTGGTTGATGGGCCTGTGAGTGTGCACTGAAATAACCTTAATCGGACTGAGTCATCCATGATGTTGTTTGAAGAGCACCATAGGTGGAAGGTCATGACATGGTTGGCATGATCTTCTCCCACCTTTCCTTCAAACTTGGGAATGTTTGAAGGTAGTTTGGTAGGCATTGCAGGACATGTGGGGTCATGTAATATAGGATTGTTGGTGAGCTTTCTCAAATCCGGTATGTTTAGGGAGGCCAAATATGGCATCTGGAGTGGTGGTGGAGGATTATTTCCATCCATGGTGTGAGTGGTTTGTGTACCTGACCCGTGAGGGGGGGTAGGTGGAGTTGTACTTCCCCCTTGTGAAGACATTTTCCCCTCGCTTCCTTTTAAAGGGGAGCTATTGGATGGTTGACCTTGGGAAGTGGACCCAAGTAGAGTGAAACCAAGCAATTTTTATCCCAAAATAATATCAATCACAGGGGTGTGAGAGGGTTGAGCCGATGAGTTGGTGAGACTAGGAACTCCTCCTAGAAGAGGAGGGAGGTTTTGCAAGCATCTGGAACAGCAGGGATTATGTGGGTCCCCTATGATGTCTGACTAGCAAAGTGAATGTGTGTGAATGGTGATGAGAGAAAATAAAATGAACATGATATTTTGTATAATTTTGGACCTTCATAATATATCTCTCAATCGTATGCAATCACAAGGGAATCATACATAAATCAATTGAAAAGAATCATGCATGTGGGTAGATGGGTTTTTTCCGCATGGGAGAACAAAGAAAAAAAATGCTCGTGTCCAAAAATGACGTAACGTCCTTCCTCTCAAATAGAAATGGACCTTCCAATAGCACTCAACAGTGGGGTATGAAGCCACCAGAAGAGGAAATAGTGAAGGATGAAACAATTAGTTATAATGATGGGTAGAGGGTGCATATCTTGAAAGAGCTAGCAATATTTCCCAATAGACATACAAAATCCTATCTAGGTGCAATTGCAACCCACAATTTCCACCGGGGTAGATGTCCTAAAATTTGGCCACTAGGTACCTCGGTCAAAGTGCGACATTTAGATTTTCAGCCTCAGAAACGGGTCACAGGATAGATCCCATCCAATAGGTGGATGCCTCAAAGGGGGACGCACAGAACAACCAAACCTTGACCTTCGACCCTTCACAGGTATCTCCCTACCTTATTGTGTTAGGAACAATTGACTTGGAGGATTTTAAAGTTCCCTATTTGTCAACTTCTAATGTTTGAAGATGTGAGAACCAGATAACGGGAAGTTATTTGGATGCCTATCCCCGATATCCTACCTAGACTAAAAACTTCTTTTGGCACCTCATGTGGAGGAAAACTTAGTGAGTTTTTTAGAAAATGTTTAGATGTGGTTGTTTGAGATATTGGGGGTGTGAACCAATCTCGTTTGAATTAAGTGGGAGTGGATAATTCCTTCAAGAAATAGTGGGACGTTTCGGAATCCTTTTGGAGGAAACCTATATCAACCTCCACAATTCGAGATGGAATTATGTAAGTGAGTAGTGACTTCCTATGTGAGCAAGTGATAAGATGTGCCAAATTTTTAATAAGTTAGGTGTCACCTTCCAGCATGTGGACTTCGTGTAGTCCTTTACAAATCTTGATTACCTATCTTACTAGATGTCATTGGTACAACCTTTCAGAATTTTAAAGTCCCTAAAGAACTAGCATGTGGACATGTGGGTCCTTACTTAATCCTTTAAACTCCCTAATGTGATTTAATCTAAGAAAGCTTCAAAGGACTATCCTAGATTGAAAGCATGCGGGCATGTATGGGCCTGTTACAATAATCTTTAAACTTCCCTAGTGATGTAAACTAAGAAAGTAGTTTCAAAAACTATCCTAACTTTTCAACATGTGGGCATGTATGGGCCCTTACAAATTTAAGATGTTTTGAAAAGAAACTAAGAGGGGCCCTAGGGGGGCTTTGTCCTCTCCTAAAGATTTTGTTTTTAAGGGAGATGAAATCTTCCCTCAATCATTTTTCTGATTCTCAAGATCGCTATATGGTGCGAGAGAAGATCATACTCGATGATTGAAGTTTGATTTATGGTCCCAATGTAAGTGTTTATATATGTGATAGTGAATGATTCCAACTTAATTTTTACAATCAAAACAAGACATCCATGTGGCAACTCAAAGAAAAAAGAGGGAAAAAAATGGTTTTTAACCCCCTAAGTGCTTATGTTTTGACTAACACTTCATGTGGAGAGGGAATCTAAGTGTGGTGCATATTACAAATTGCATAGAATCAATATTTAGAAGGCTAGGGGCCTTCCAAAAATTACAAAAAACTCTTACAATGTTGGATTTTCTGGACAGGTGTGTGGGCCCTAGTTTAGACAGAGGTGCATGTGGCACCAATGCACAGTGAAACAAGGACCTTTTTGTGCACCGTGCAAAAAATGCGTTGAAAAACATAGTGTTGTTGGTGCACGTGCTTAGAAGACGTGCATGTGGGCTGAAAAACCCGTGCACATTCTAATACGCGGTCGGGAAGAAAAATTTAAGTAAAATTCTCTTATTCCAGCTCTAAATTCAGCCTTTTGCAGGTAGTCTTGGGCCGGTTATGATCCCTTCAAGGTAAATAGATTAAAAATAAGTGCTCAAACAACCCAAATAGGGAAGAAATTGATACCTTATCCCCAGTACGGCCGCTAGTCTGTTGTATCTTTTCTGCCACTTGGATGAGCAAAAGAGGGACACCTACAAGTCCAATTGGGTTAGTTGAATAGGAAAAAAGTTAGTGCAAGAGTTAGACACATCAAGAACAAGAAATAAATAAACAACTAAGCTAATAACAACTAAAGAAACAAAACTAAAGTGCATAAGGAAAGTAGAACCAAAATCAACCAAAAAATTGACCAATATTCATGCCACCAATGGATAGATTGTATTAGTGGGAAAACACCAAAAGAAAGGGAGACTTATGGGTCCCCTCTTCCTCAAAGGGAGGTCTCTTGAATCCCCTATGTGAGAGCTCTTCCTACAAATAGAAAACTAAAAGGAAATGGTGAAGAAATCCAAAGCTCATTCCCTCAAGAGGTGAGGTGAATAGCTCAATGAAATGATGCTAGTATGCTTCAAGAAGGAATGAGGTTCCTTGTAGGAGAATAGAGGTAGCATAACAATACAAATAGATTCTTGAAAATATAGTGCACCCATGGCCTCTTTTTATAGCAAATATTTGAGGCGTTATCCAACCGGTCTTTAGTGTGAACAAGGGGGTCTTTAGGGCACCCTTAGGTATTTGACCAACCCCCCACTCAAGTTCAATTTGGATTTGAATGTCAAAACAACTTGGGAGCTGAACTAGAAGTGGGTGGGAGGCTGACCATAATCATAAATGCGTTGTTCTTAGGTGTCTGCGCTTTTTTGCGTACACAGTCGCGCATCGGGTGCATATGCGCTTTTCCAGAGTTTTTGACTAGCGCACATGCGCATGCATCCTTTGTATTCTAAGAGCATGTTGATTTTATAACTAGTTGTATAGTTTGTGCCCTTTGGAAATGCATTTTTTGGGCCATGAATGAACTAATAGGTTTTTGGAGATGCTGGATTCCTGTAACCATTTGCGGATGAAATTTCAGTGATAACACCATGGATAAATATAGTTGTTAATATTGAGGAGAATATGATTCGTCGGATCAATATATGTCTAGAGAATATTGTAATTGTTGTATTACAGAACTAGAAATGCATACTAAAGAAACACACTTTTGCCTAAATACACATTAGACTAAGTTGATATTAACTAACTACTAAGTTTGTAAATATCTTAACATATACCCTTAAGAAACAACTTGGGATAGGATTGAAGGATTTGCAAAGGTTACAAAATCAGAGAAGGAAGGAGGCATTAGAGATTTTCCCCTCCTAATGACAAATTTATGGACTCCTAACATAGATTAAATCTCACAAAATTTCACTTTTGTAAGAAAATTTGATCAATTTATGCAACTTGATTATCTGTCAGGAAGGAGAACTACATAAACTCGATCATGAATGAGATTTATGATGAAGTGCATTTTTATCTCATTGTGTTTGTTGTATTAATGTTGAACTAGGTATTTGACAAGCTTCATGGAAATTTAATTTTCATAGCAAAGTGTTGTCGAATGTTGTTGCTGAAATCGAAACTATGAAAGGATCATTCAAAGCCATAAGTTTTCTTGACTTGCATTAATCACTACATGATAATGTATTTATTTAAAAAAAAGAGAAAGAGCATGTTGTTTCTTACAAGCCCAAGTGGCAGGTCTAGAACGAAGGCTAAAAAAATAACTTGTAGTAGATTTTCAATCATCAAGTTCACTGGCCCAATATGAATTAATGAAACCAATGAACAAAAGAATCCCCCTTGACCTATAATGTATCCCAAATTGAACTATACCCCAGATATTCCAAAGTATTGTTTTTTCTTCTTTCCAATGGATTTCATAGGTTGTTCCCATATACTAGGAAACAAGACCAACATCAAAGGAAATATTAGGATGAGTATGAGTCAAATAAAAAAAGGTACCAACTAACTAATGGTACAAAGTGGCATTGATTTTGAGAGTAGTACAGGTGGAAACGAGTTTGACTTCATAATATAAGGGAGTAGGTGATGGTTTACAATCTTCCTTGTGAAAGTGACGAAGAAGGTCACATGTGTACACAGATTGGGAAAGGAAAATTCCTTCATTTTTTTGCAATAATCAGATACCAAGGAAATAATGCAAATAACTTAAGTCTATCATTTCAAATTTTTTCTTAAGGTTGGATTTCACATGGTTTAAATGTTTAGGGTCACTACTAGTGAGGATATGGTCATCAACATAAAGAACAAGTGTTATGAGATGGATTACTACTTTCTTGGTATAGGCATTTGGGTCAAAATGACATCTAGAAAACCTAGTGTCAAGAAGAAAGTTATCCATTTAGCATACCAAGATCAAGGATCTTGCTTAGTAAAATAGAGATATTTCTTAGGGAAGAAAATAAGGTTGGAGTAATTTTGAACATAGACAAGATTTTGTTCCATTTAGATTTATTCTCATAGATCCCCATGCAAGAAGTCATATTTAAAATCCATATTATGGACCTCCCATCTATGTGAAACTAAAAGGGATAGAAGAAGGAAAATGGAATTTGTTTTGGCTATGGGGTAAAAGGTTTCAATGTAGTCAATTCCTTCAACTTGAGATAATCCTTTGGAATTTAATCGAGCCTTATGTATTTCAACACTTCCATCTAATGAAAAATTAGTTGTGTATACCCATTTACATTTGACAAGTTTTCTTCCTTTTGGAAGAGGTACAAGATCCCAAGTATCATTCACCATTAAGTAATGATAATATTCATTCTTATTGTGTCCCGATCCATATGACTAAAATATTATGGATCATGAGTCTCTAGAAATTTATCCAAAAGAGAGGAGGGTCACTGGAACTGTGAATGTATATAATATTGATTTGTAGGATCATCGATCATATCATAAGCTAATTCTTGTTGAATGGACCCATCTATGAAGCAGTGGTACTGGTACAAGTTCATGTTCAATAATGGACTCATCTAGAGGAAGGTGAGAAGGTGATCCAGGTGGGTATTGGTGGCCACCCACCTATTCCAACTCGCTCCTCTTGACAATTTTTAGTTCAGCACGTTCTTTTGTACTTCTTTGTAATTGTGGGTTTTACACTTATGGGGTTGTCTGAATCCCTACACATCTTCCAGGTGTATATTTATGGCCTCTCACCTAATCCAACTAGATTATTTTGTATTTTTTTCATGTTAGCACATCTTGTTGTACTTCCAGGGTCGTTTTGGAGCCCTAAATAGTGTTTTTTTGGATCGCCACAGTCAAACTATAAACAAAGTTAGAGTTTGACGATGTAATGTGTATTTATATAAAATACCTTCCCAATGGGCTATCACGCGCCTAAAATGGAGGTCGTATGAAAAAGTTACAACGCTGGGAAGTTGAGGTACCAACTTACCCATAGGGGCCCACATGAATTTTGGTGTTTCACCTCCTAGGGTTAGGTTTTTGGATCTCTAGGGTTTTGGAATTCATGAGTAATATTAAAAAGGCCTCTGGAGCCTCATTGTAATCATTATGCTCAGACGAATGTGTGTAGTAGCCACATCTCTTCTTAGAGATAACTACCACCATTCGCGCAAGTGTTTCAGTTCTGCAATTTTACAATTTCAGCGTATTTCATTTATTCAATAGAATATATTGTTAAATGGATATTTTTGTTGTTCTTCATATCTCTGTGTTTATTGTATTCAATCTGTTAATCAGTTCATTCCGCTCCTAAATCTATATCAAAAGGTCAAGGTGGATTTTCATACTTATTGTCATGATATGAAGAAGAAACCAAAATAGGATTAGAAAAGTTGGGAAAATAATATGGCATAGATGTTGAATATGGATTGCAAGAAAAATATATAACAAATGTTGAATTAGGCTTGTAGGCCAAGATATTTTCATCAAACTTAACATGTATTCTAATAATTATTTCATTGGAATGAGGTTGAAGAAGCATGTATCCTTAGACATCTTCAAAATATCTAAGAAAAATTCAATTCTCACTTTCAGGTTGTAATGCTTTCATTTTCTCATCAAGAATGTGAGCCCATGATTCACTACCAAACATACATAAGTGGATTATATTTTAATTAATTTTAGTTCACTTCTGTTGGTGTGATATTTTTTAAATGATTTGTGGGAGTGTGATTTACTATGTAATTTTCCCAATTAATGGCTTCCAGCCAATAATGAAGACTTAATCTTTTAGATTGAATCATACAATATTAATTTATTTTAATGTGTGATTCTTTCTCTCAACAACACCATTTTTTCGTGGTATATATGGAACAACATGTTGCATTTGAATGCCTCGTCTAGTGCAACAAGTTGTGAATTTGGTGTTAACATATTCACCTCCATTATTTGTTCTTAACCTCTGCAGTTGATGTCCAGATGTTTTTCTACAAGGGCCTTGTAGGCCAAAAACATGTTGGATTACTGAGGGGGGGGGCGGGTGTTGAATCAGTAATAGATATTTTTAATCATTTTTAACCACAGTATATAAGTTTTTTTTATCTTTATGATCAATTTACCAATATCATTCAACAAGTGAAAAATAAATAAACCATGAACAATGAGCAATCATACACATACACAATACACCAATATTTTTACATGGAAACCCAATGTTGGATAAACCACAAAATGTTTTTTCTATATGTATTTAAGAATTACATTCATTGGAAGCACCAAATTCCTTTTTTCTCCAGCTGCAACTAGAAGGAGGCTTCAACCCCCTATATTTTCAGTCTACAACCTGAGGGAAGCTCCGACTCACCAATTCTCTGACTACAACCAGAAGGAGGCTACAACCCCCTATGTTCTCCATCTACAAATGAAAGGTGGATACAACCACCTATACTTGCCCCATCCAACCACCCTAAAATATAAGTATCAAATAACTGATGAAACCACTTCCACACAGTCACTATGAAATATACCACTGTGAACTTATACCAATTTGTGTCAACAACCTATAACCAACCTGTACCAATAACCTGTGGTCAAACTGTACCAATAACCTGTACCAACATATACCAACAAAATGTACCAATAATCTCCTCAATAGAATAGAGATGATAACATATACCTCATACAATAATATCATTCAAACCATGTGCATGTATGTCTCTCTAGTCATGTTCCATACATGTGCATATAATCATAATCATGGGTAATAAACCCTCACATCAACTAGAAATTAAACCCTCACAGTTATGTAGCCTCAAACTATACCAACAACTTCAACAACACATCATAACCAAAATCCCTCAACCATGTACCACAAAATCCCTCAACCATATACTAAGAAATACAAGATATGCCTCAACACTCAAACCAACAAGTTGTACCAATCATAAATACCAGACATATTAGCACTGTATTTATGCATATCTAGCTTATACAGTAAGTGTCATACAACCAACAACCTCTCTATGGAAAATCCCCAATATCCCATAACCATGTCTCATGTAGACAACAATATCCAACTACACATAGGAATATGACATACCTTTTGAACCTGTAGATAGATCTGTTGTATCTGATCACTATGGAGCTTCCTGGAGACTCTGCTCAAACTCTAGGGACCTATCACCAACATCTCCTCAATTTTTCATGACCCTTTTCGGATATATGTGACATGTCCTCTTTCATCTCATGGATGTATGTGACCTAGCCTTTTGTGGCCTGCATATGTACATGACCTATCCTTCTACAACCCACGTACAACTTCAAAAAACTAGGGTTTTCTTCAATTTATGCAACTCCAAAACTTCTTCCATCAACCATCCTTTTCTACCTCAAACTTGCATAACTTTAGATGTATCAATGAGTACCTGCAATAAACCTTTCGCAAAATAATAGATATTCAATGTGCTCAATTAGGTGCTAATGAGAGACCCTTTCTCTCTTATTTATACTCTCCAAGTATCTTCCTCTAGGGGTTACCTTCTAAATTTTTTACCCGACTTCCTTCTTTTAGCGCTAACCCACTTCTAACCACTTTCTCCACTTACAACCACTTTATACAAAAATAGTAATCTCACCACTTCTAGTTGCAACTAATTTATTTTTAATTATTTTATTTTTGCAACAACTTAACTCATGATTAAATCCTAGTTAAAACCACTTTGAATAATAAAATTCTTCTAGGAGATTCTAGAATAAATTGACTTCTTTGACCTTCTATGGGATTCTATATAACTCATGAGGGTTCTCCAACTTCACTGAGACATATCTCCTCAACCATGAAGAACTACGTGACGTACCACATATCACCGGAAACGAAATTGACATGTACTATCCATATAAAATAGTCTCACCTGTAAATTCATTGATCTTCATTACAGTATTCCTCAATCAAACGTGGGTTCCTTAACCACACTGCTAGGGATACCGGAATTTTCTATCGAAATTTCTTCAAGGGTTGACATCAATGAAAACCAATAAAATTAATCAACAATCTCCCCCTTTTTCATTGATGGCAACACTATGATGCAACGTTGAAGTCATATCTCTCATGTTCCCCCTGTGACCATCGCTCCCCCTGGAATCTTTCCTCAGTTCTCTCTCTCCAAGAATATAACTCTCTTCTCCATTCATCTGATGAATTTCTCCCCCTTTGGCATCAATGGAAAAGGTAACTTCCTGTCAGGGTTTCTCCCCCTGACTGGAGTATCCCTGGGGTTTCTCCCCCCGACTAAAATCTCCCTGATACTTCTCCCCAAAACTGAACTGTCCTCTTTATGGTGCTTCGTCATGTAAATATAAGACATATAATAATAGCATTCAAAATTCATTGTGGGGAAGAAACTATGCCAAGTTTCTGGAAAAGATACTCGAAAGCTTCCCTTGGAAGCGGTTTTGTAAAGATGTATTCAATATGTTCTTTGGTCCCAACATACTCAACTCAAATGTTCTTCTCTACAACCTTTTCCCGTAGAAAATGAAACTTTATTGGAATGTTCTTCATCTTGGAGTGCATCATTGGATTCTTTGAGATACTGATGGCACTTGTATTATCACAATATATCGGAATGGGCTCATCATACTCAACCTATATATCTATCATTGTTTGTTTCATCCATAGAACCTTTTTACAACATGTTGTTGCTGAAATATACTATGCTTCGATTGTAGACAATGATATTGATGACTATTTATTTCTTATACAAGATACCAAACACTTGCCCAAGTAGAACATTGTTTCACTTGTACTTCTTCGGTCATCAATGCAACCATCACAATATACATATGTGTGGGAAATAAGTGATAAATCCTTTCCTTTTGGATACCATAATCCAAATGCTTATGTACCCTTGAGATATATCAATATCCTCTTTACTTATAGAACATGTGATTCCTTTGGCGCTGCTTGAAATTGTGCCACCTGACCAATTGCCTGCATTACATATGGTTTGGATGTTGTCACATTAAGAAAGTTTCGAATCATTGACATTTACTTCCTATGATTTGTAGACTTTGAATATTCATTTTTACTTAACTTACAACTAGTCTTCATAGGAGTATTGAATGGTTTTCAATCTTCCATTACAAACCTCTTTATCATTTCTCTGATATACTTGATTTGAGAGATAAAAATGCCTTTGTTGCTTTGACATATATGAATACCCAAAAACAAGGATAGTTCTCCAAGTAATGAAATTTTGATCTCATTCTACATATCCTTTGAAAATTTATGGCTCATCATGTCATCATCACTTCCAAAGATAATATCATCAACATAAACTTCAATTAACAAAATACTATATTGATTTACATTGATGTAGAAGTTGTTGTCTACATTCCCCTTTTTGAACCCTTTTTGTTGTAAGTATATGTCCATCTTGGAATACCATGCTCTAGGGGCTTGTTTGAGACCATACAAGGCCTTTTTCAACCTTCAAACATAGCTTTCATTCTCTGACAATTGAAATCCGTATGGTTGCTCAATGTAGATGTATTCTTCTTGTTCCCCATTTAAGAAGGTTGGTTTCACATCCATCTGATACAGTTTAATATTCTTGGATCATGCATAAGTGAAGATCAATCTGATTGCTTCCATTCTGGAAACTGGGGAAAACATCTCTTCAAACTTGATAACTTCAACCTAAGCACATACTTTACATACCAATATATCTTTGTTCCTGGTAACATATCCATATTCATTAAATTTGTTTCTGAAGACCCACTTTGTGACGGTCACATTCTTGTACCTTGGCCTTGAAACCAATTCCCAAGTTTCATTCTTCTCTATCTGATCAAACTCTTCATCCATGGATTTTATCCAGAATTCATCCTTGTTGGATTCTTCAAAATAGCTTGGCTCAATCGTAGATAAGAGTGATAGGTGCAATTGTTCTAGTGAACAAATTATTCTTCTAGTCTCAACAAATGCATATATGTTCTCGATAATCAGATATGATGGATGATTCTTCTATATTCATATTCTAGGTGTCCTTGGAGATACTTGAAGATATTTTTGTTCTTTCTCATTTGCTTCTAACTTCTCTTCTTCATATTCCTCTTCTTCTTCTTATTCTTCCTTTACTTCTTCTTCGTAAACCTGTTCCATTGGATCCTTTTCTTCTTCCTTTATTCTTCATCCACTTGCCTCATCAAACATCATGTTGATTCTTTCCACAATTTGTTTGATCCTTAGATTGAAGCATTTGTATGTTTTCCTTGTTCTTAAGTACCCAACAAGTATGACTTTGTCCACATTAGAATCAACCTTTCCCATTCTTCCATATTCTCTTCTGATGTATCTTTTTCTTCCAAAAACTCAGAAGTGCTTCATATTCACTGGTATTTCTTTCCATATCTCATAGGGATTTTTATGATTTTTGTTTTTGAGAATTCCTTTGTTTTGAATGTCAAATGTTGTATGCACTGCATGTGCCCAAAAGACATTTGTCAACTTGGAGTCCATTAACATAGTTTGAGCCATTTCCTATATTGTCATGTTCTTCCTCTCAACAACTCCATTTTTTTGCGGTGTCCTAGCAACGAATAATTTCCCTTTTATCCCATGCTTACTGCAGAAGTCCATAAATTCCTTTGAAGTAAAATCTCCTCCATTATCTGATCTCAAACATTTGATTTTCGAATCTATTTCATTTTCAACCATCTCCTTGTATATCTTGAAGTTATCGAAGGCTTATGACTTCTTCCTGAGAAAAGAAACTGCAGTCATTCTTGTATAACCATCAACCAATAGCATAAAATATTGCTCACCTTTTAACCCCTTTGTTCTAGTTGGTCCAACTAGATCAATATGCACAATTTCCAGTGGTTTTGTTGTGGGATATTTCTTTTACTTGAACTTGGTCTTGGTTTTGTTTCCTTGTTGACAATGCTTGCATAAAGTGTTGGTTGGATTTGTGATCTAGGGTATTTCTTTGAATGCTTCCTTTTTGATGAATTTGATAGGATTATCAAAATTTATGTAACCATTCTTATGTGCCATAGACAAATTTCATCTTCCTTTCCTAGACAACACTTTTCATTTCTAGTTTCACTTAATACATATATGTTGCTTGAAGTTCTCACATTTGTTGCAACCACTCTACCCAAACCTGCTTTTCTTATCTTATGCTTATGTGAATCAAACACAATTTTGTGACCTTGGTCACACATTTGACTTACACTCGGAATATTGTGTTTTATATCTTCCACTAGTAGAACATTCTCTTCCTTGGTATCCTTATTTCCAATTCTGATTGTGTCTCTTCCAATGATTCTGGATGAGTCATCGTTTCCAAAGGAGACTGTGTTAAATTTTTAATAAAGTGCCAAGGCAAGTGTTTCTCTTCCCTAGACGCCTAAGGGGGAGAAAGTGCCTAATGTGGGTCCTAGTCATTTAATTTGTGAGATGCAAATTAAAAGGTGACTTTATGATTAAAGTGAGGATGAGTGAAGAGACACCAAATCTCAGCCACCCATCTAATCTAATCTCAACCGTTA
>ML781265.1:819845-835352 GCA_009831015.1 Picea engelmannii
GTAAATCTGTGTATTATGTTTCATTCGTAGATGATTTTTCAAGGAACATATGGATTTATTTTCTTAGAAATAAATCTGAGGTATTTGATAAATTTAAAGAGTTTAAGGCTCTGGTAGAAAATCAGACAGAGAAGAAAATAAAGGTATTGAGAACAAATAATGGTGGAGAATTCTACGGAAATGAATTAGAAGAATTCTGTAAGAAGTGTGGTATAGCAAGGCGGAAGACTAATCCATACACTCCTCAACAAAATGGAGTTGTAGAAAGGATGAACGAGACACTAATGGAAAAATCAAGGAGCATGCTCAGCAGTGCCGGGTTAGGACAAGAATTCTGGGCAGAGGTAGTGGGTACAGCATGTTACCTGGTCAATCGATCACATTCATCAACGTTGGATGATAAAACTCCACATGAGGTATGGTCTGGAAAGAAACCCTCTCTTCAACATCTTAGAGTGTTTGGTTGTGATGCTTATGTACATGTTCCAAAGGAAAATAGAGGTAAGCTAGATAAAAAGGCTGAAAAGTGTATCGTTATTGGTTATAAAGATGGTGTGAAAGGTTATAAGCTTTGGAACCCAGAAACCAAGAAAATTGTTTACAGTCAAGATGTTGTTTTCAGAGAGGTAAAAGATGTGTCCAAATAGGAATTCCTACCAACGCAAGACGAACCTGAGAAAATAGAGCTTGAGTTGGATGATGCAAAATTTGAATCATCTGAAGAAGAGGAAGCAGAAGAAGAAGAAGAAGAAGAACCTCATACCCCAGTATTGAGGAGATCAGTGAGAGATAGAAGGCAACCATAAAGGTATAGTCCACCTAATTTTCGTTCCAATTTTACTTTATCTATTACTGATGATGATCCCAGAACTATCAGGGAAGTAGTGAATTCAGAGGATAGTAAACTCTGGAAGAAGGCCATGGTTGAAGAAATGGATTCCTTGGATAAGAATGAGGCATGGTATATAGTTGAGTTGCAAGATGGAAGAAAATCAGTTGGTAGCAAATGGTTGTTCAAGAAGAAGTTTGATGCACAAGGTAAAGTGGAGAAATACAAAGCTCGATTAGTAGCAAAAGGTTATTCCCAGGTAGAAGGAATTGACTTTGGTGAGATTTTTTCTTCTGTTGCTAAGTTAACATCTATTATATTTCTTTTATCTATTGTTGTTGCTTTTGATCTTGAAGTGGAACAGATGGATGTGAATACAACATTCCTACATGGGGATCTGGAAGAAGAAATCTACATGAAGCAACCAAAAGGATTTGTAGTGAAGGGAAAGAAAGAGTTGGTCTGTAAGCTAAAGAAGTCACTATATGGTCTGAAGAAATCACCTAGGATGTGGTACCAAAAGTTTGACACATACATCCTTGGATTGGGATCTATGAGAAGTAGGGTTGATCACTGTGTATATTCCAAGCAGGTTGGTAATCACTTCATTTATGTAGTGTTGTATGTTGATGACATGTTGTTGGTAGGAAATAACATGGATGTTATCAAGGAGGTGAAATCATAGCTATCCTCCACATTTGACATGAAGGATCTCAGTGCTTCTAACTTCATTCTAGGAATGGAAATTAAAAGAGATCATGCAAACAGGAAACTCTGGTTGAATCAGAGAAAATATGTTGAGACGATATTGCAGAGGTTTAATATGCATGGAAGTAAATCAATCAAGGTTCCTATTCCTATAGGTGTAAAGTTATCTACAGATCAGTGTCCCAAGACACAGGAAGAAGAAGAGGACATGTCCCATGTTCCATATGCCAGTGCAGTTGGCAGCTTGATGTATGCAATGGTATGTACTAGACTAGACATTGGACATGCAATGGGAGTTTTGAGTAGGTATATGTCAAAACCAGGGAAGGAGCATTGGACAACAGTAAAGAGGGTCTTCAGGTATTTGCGTGGCACTACCAATTATGGATTGTACTACCAAGGAAGACCAGGATTGGAAAGAGTGGTGGACATACATGGATTTGTTGATGCATACTAGGCTGGAGATATGGATCACAGAAGATCTACAAGTGGGTATGTGTTTAGCCTATTTGGAGGAGCAATCAGTTGGATGAGAAAAATATAGGCTGTAGTGGCACTCTCAACTACAGAAGTTGAATACATGGCAGCCACTCATGCAAGCAAGGAAGCAGTATGGTTACAAAGATTGTGTTCAGGTATTGGGTTGGTACAACAAGTAGTGAGATTAGATTGTGATAGTCAGAGTGAAATATTCCTGGAAAATAACCCAGCTTATCATTTGAAGACAAAGCATATTGATGTTCAATATCACTTTGTGAGAGACATGGTTGAGGAAAAGAAGGTGTTGTTGGAAAAGGTAGACACTTTGAAGAATGTTGCAAATTCATTGACAAAGTCTGTGAGCAGAGAAAAGTTCTCCTGGTGTAGAGTAACAATGGGCATTGTTGCCTTGGATTGTTGACTATATAATCCCCCGGACCCCTAGATGCAAAGAAAACAACAAGTGGGAGAATGTTGGGTATGTGGTATATTCTTTGCATGTGTGTGTGTGGGTGCGTCAAATATGACAACTGCATCTGACGATCCCTCTAGTAGTACTCCTTGTGTCGTGTGTGTCGGGCCCTTTCCTAGGGGGGTCCCAGGGGCGGACAGGTATGCCCCTCCCCTGGTTACGCACAACGTTCGGCAATGGGCGGTAGCCCGAGGCAGTGCCCCGAATTTTTTTTTTTGGGCCGTTTTTGCTATTTTTAGCAGATTTTGCTACTTTTAACAATTTTGTAAATTAATCCTGGAATAAGGAATTAGGGTTTTGGTATCTACGGAATACCTAAAAACATTGTATATATATTGTATAGTGAATGGTGAAATTTGATATAATGAATATAAGAAAGGTTTTCTCGGTTGAGGGTTTCTGGTATAAAATATTTATGTACTCTGTGTATGATCCATTGATTAAATTCTATTTTTCTTAAGAATCTATATGCATTGATTTACTTCACAGGTTTAAAACTTACAGTAATGAGTAATGATTTTGTGAATGGTGATGGTTAACTAAATTTTTGTAAGAAGTTGTAAAAGGAGTCTCACATTGATTCACCCCCCCCTCTCAATGTGGTTGGTGTTTCCAACAGTTACAACCACTTTGACTAGTAAACTTCTTCTAGGAGCTTCTAAAATAGATTCACTTATTTGACCTTCTAGGGGATTCTAAATAACTCATGGGGGTTCTCCAACTTCACTGAGCCATATCTCCTCAATCGTGAGGAACTACGTGACGTACCACATATCACCAGAAATAGAACAACATGTGTTATCCATCTAGAATAGTCTCACCTAAAAATTCATTGATATTCATTACATTATTCCTCAATCAAAATTGGGTTCCTTAACCACACTATTTGGGATACCATAATTTGCTATCGTACATTCTTCAAGGGTTGAGATCAATGAAAACCAACCCAATTAATCAATAAAACATGTCAAAAACTTCAGTTTTAAGAAATAAACCCAAGTTTGGAGAAGTCATCAATGAAATTTAAGAAGTACTTGAACCCAGAGAAAGAAGGAGAAGGAAGTGCACCACATAAATCACTATGAATAATATGCAAAGGGGCCAAGGTGTGTCAAGAGGCATGTTTTTCAAAAATATCTTGATGGTGTTTTCCAAGAACAAAGCCGACACAAACACCATCTTATCAAGAAACAAGAGGAACACCAATCACCATATTTTGATTACATAGTTGTTGCAATGAGTGATAGTTTAGATGACCAAACCACTCATGCCAAACTTTTCTCAAGTCTCTCTATCAGTAATAAATATTGATGGAAAATATGATGACCCAAAGTTGTCAAATTTATACAACTTGTTAATATCATCAACAATTACAGTGGCTAGAACATGATTATGATATTTTAAATTTTGTATTACAAATTGGTGAGGTGAAAACTCTATTATTTTAGTTTCACCTAAATGAGTGATCTCATATACATATATAAAGTTTCAAGAAAGACTTGGAACACATAATACATCATCTAACCGAATTGTTCCAGAACCTACAACAGTAAGAGATTTATAATCACAAAAAAAAAATTGTTTGGCGTTACATTCATTAAGAGAAGAAAAAATTGATTTATCCTTAGCCATATGATAATATGCTCCAAAATCAATAAGCCACTCATCATAAAAAGAAGTAGATGTTGCATTGAAATAGAAACAAGAAGAATAAAGTGCATGTCCATGAGAAGAAGACTTAGAAGAAGAAAAATAAATATTGATGTTGCACATTTTCATTGTTGCTTATAAGGCCTTCATCTTTTTAAAAAATTTAGACTCTAGATGGCTATCTCGCCCAAAAAAATTGCAATTCTCATCATTCTTATCACTTTTTTATTTTGGTCCTTTGTCACCATTGGGAGTAGAAGTTTTCTAAGAGGATTTGGGACCCTTATTTTTCTTGTTGTTGCAAGTACATTGCTTCTTTGGATGCTTGATTTTTTTTTTTTTTTGGCCACTAAGGATTTGTTAGATGTACCTACAGTGCTAATCACTCCAAGATGCAAGAGCTTATCTTTCTCTCTAATTACAAAATTATAAAAAGACTCAAGATTGGGATCTTGATAAGAATCCCCTAAAGATTATCAAGTGGCATAAAAGATATATACAAAGATAGAATATGCATTACCAATATTAGAAAGAATAACATATATGCATTAGTCATCCTTCCTATTTATTTACACTCTTTAAGTTAAAGTGTAAGTGTTTTGAACTTAGATAAATAATCTTCAATGCAAGAGAATTCATTGATTTAAATTCAGTAACTAATTTTCAATCCAGTGGTCTCAAATCACATTGTGTTTACCAAATAAGGCTTCTAGCTTATCCTAAGCTTCAACTAGTCATCAATTCCTTGAAGGTGAAATCATAAATCAGGAGAGATGGGCATTTTGATTAATACATGTGATTCATAATTTTTACTATCCCATTTGGCTTTCTTTTTAGCATCAGTGGGGACTTGTTATTTTCCCAAAGTAATTTGTTCCAGTATTTTACTTCGCAGTACATCTTCCATATGATATTTCCATGGGAAGTAGTTGGTGTTGGTAAGAAAAACATCACTTGGAGTAGCCATATTAAAAATACCCATGTAATATGGATTTGAAATTTGAAAATAACTATTTGGATTGAAAGATCTCGAAAAAATAGGTAGTTTAAAAAAAAATTACATTGATAACGAACTTCAGATGTGAAAGTTATGCCATTTTTTAAAAAGACATAAAAAGTAACCAAAGTGTCACATGGTAGGTAGAAGTTGGCTCATATGGTGATTGATGCCCAATGAAGTTGTTGAGTAAAATAAATTCTCTTTCTTCTCTAACTTTTCCTATAAGCTCACTTTTACAAATATGTTACTTATGAAGTGACTCACACTTTAATAAAATAAGTGATAATCATTTTTAAAATGAAGTTACTTTATAAATTAAAGTTGCATACAAAAAACAACTTTCAAAAATAATATTAAAGTTATTTTATAGTGTTTCACTTTTTTAATTTAAGTGAAATGCACTTTACAATAAAGTTATGAGATAACTCAACATTGCATGCACTTTTTCAAAAAATAACTTAAAAAAAAGATAGACTTCAACGCAAAACCTCTTATTAAATAAAGAAACTTTCAACCAAGTGAGCTAATGTAAAGTATATAGAAAATTTGATGAAGGAGTAGGATTTTTTTTTTCTTTGTTTTTCCTCGAAGTTCATTCTTACCCCCAAAACCATTGTTTTTGCTTGCAAAAAACTTCAACACAGCCGCACAAAAAAACACGCAAAATTTACGATTTTTTTTTCCAAAATTTTACAATAATGGGGTTAGATATCAGTTATCTTACCTAGAAAATACAAGGTTTCTCTTTGTTTTTTATTTGTTGAGCTCCCATAAAGCACATAGAAAAAAACATACATCGAAAGTAAAACACTTTTCACTCTATTTCTAATTTTTTGAGATCACACAAAGTGCATGACAAAGAGCATTCATAAACTAGGAATAAAAAAAAAACGAAATATTAACTTTGTAAATTAAAAAAATGGCATAGTCAGACTTTATACCTCCAGATATAACAAAAATAATTGTATCTTAGGCGAATAAAAACATTTTCAAGTGGAATGAAAAGTGTTTCCAACTGAAATAAATTCTTTAGACTCAATGGAACAATCCACTTAACCCAAAAATGCACAAAATAATAGAACCTGGAAATGAGGCAACATAAGTTCAAGATCTCAATCAAAAATGTGAATAGGTCTTCAAAAGATCTATAATACCATATTTGAAAAAACAAGGTATTAACACATAGGAAAATTTCTTTAAGAAACTACTCACACAACCATATCAAATATCATAACACTAATGTTTTTACGTGGTTAAAACCCTCTAAGAGGGAAATAGTCCATGGCCCCTACCAACATGGCCACTTGAGACAATATATTAATGAAAAACAAAAATATTTTACAAGACATTTTCTCAAAATTGATCATTAGAAAATGACCCTCGATGCTCTTAAATAGAGATCATGGACCAATCAGGTGTTAAGCCAAAGATCGATATAGTTGTTAAGATCAAGGAGAATATGATTCATTGGATCACTCTATGTCTAAACATATTGTGACTGTCGGATTACATAACTACAAATGCATACTAAAGAAATAGACTTTTACCTAAAGACACATTAGAACAAGTTGATCTTAACTAAATCCTAAGTGTATAAATATCCTAACATAATTGTGGGAGAATGTTTGGATTTAAAATAGTGTTAGAGTTTTGAATTGTTCCAAATGTTTTGAGTGGACAACTCCACCAATTCTCAATCTATGATTTATTTATATCCCCTAATTATTACATGGAAATGCAATGCCTGCCCTAGATTTCATGGCATTTCATATAAATGATTCTCACAAAACAATGTGGGGAAATAGTACTTTCCCCAATTAGATTTAATGTAAGCATTAAGAAACATTTATATTGTCACTTACCTCTTGGTATTAAATTTGTCGAATTCAACCTACTAATTTTCTAGTAGATTCATTCATTCTATTGATGATGATGATGATGTTTACACGGTACCCTAAGTCCATGCAAACATATCAAATAGATAAAAGGAATCAAACTAAATATTTTTGAGAATATCATTCCTATATTTAAACATAATAGAAATCAATACCAAGGTCATTATGGTTTTCATAAGCAATGGTGTATTGAAGAGTAATAAAGCTATGAAATTGGGTGGGCATGTTAAAATGAAGTGTTGTTCATACTCAACTTCCTTTGTAGCACACATTTTTACAAATATGCTCATCCCAAGGTATTTTTGGGTTAGTCACACTTCTAGTTTCACTATGTAGGGCATGAGCATTGGCCCTAATCTTAACAATGTTCATTTTTTGAATATGTAAATTTTCACAGTTAGTCATAATTGTGGGAAAATATTTGGATTTAAAATTTTGTTATAGTTTTGAAATGTTCCCAATATTTCAAGTGTGTTAGTCCACCCATCATCATTCTATTATTTATTTAGATCCATTAATGATTTTATGGAACTGTAATGCTCACCTTAGATTTCATGGCATTCCATACCAATGATTCTCACCAAATCACATGGGGAAAACATAACCTTCACCAATTATATTTAATGTAAGTACTAAGACACATTTATTTTGTCATATGTTGCTTAGTGTGAGATTGGTCCAACTCCACTTAGTATTTTTCTAGTGAATTCATTCATTTGATTGATGATGATGTTTGTATTGTTCATTAAGTCCAACCAAATATACCAAAAAAATAAAACAGATCAAATTAAATGTTTTTTAGAATATCATTCCTATATTTGGACATAGTGAAAATGAAAGTAGCAAGGTCATTATGGTTTTTTTAAGAAAGGATGTCTTGGAGAGTAATAAAGTTATGAAATGGGGAAAAATTGTGTCTTATATTATTAAAGGTAGGTCATTTTAAAAGGAAGTGGTTTTGTTCCTCAACATCCTTTGTATTACTCATTTTAAAAATATAGTCATCTTAAGGCATTTTTGGGTTAGTATTGCTATGGATTTCTCTTTGTAGGTCAGGAGAATTCATCCTAAGCTTAACAATGCTCATTTTTTTAGTATGTAAATTTTCACAATTATGACTAAATGTGGGATAAATTTTGGATTTAAAACTGTGTTAGAGTTTTGAAATGTTCCCAGCATTTCAAGTGGATAATCCACCCATCATCATTCTATGCTTTATTTAGATCCCTTGATGATTTCATGGAAATGTAATACTCACCTTAGATTGCATGGCATTCCATACCAAAGATTCTCACCAAATGATATGGGGTAGATAAAACATTCCCCAAGTTATCTTTAATATAATTTGTCACCTACCACTTGGTACTATAATGCTCCAACTCAACTTGGTACTTTTTATGTAGATTCATTCATTCTATTGATGATGATGTTTCTTGTATTGTTCCTTAAGTCCAATCAAATATATCAAACAAATATAAGAGATCAAACTAAATATTGTTTAGAATATCATTCCTATATTTGAAAATAGTGGAAATAAAAGTACCAAGGTCATAATGATTTTTTGTAAGTGATGATGTCTTGAAGAGTAATAAAGTTATGAAATGGGGTAAAATTATGTATTATATTATTAAAGTTAGGGCATGTTAAAAAGAAGAGGCATTGATCCTCAACCTTTGTATTCCACATTTTGCAAATACATTCATCCTAAGGTGTTTTGGGAATAGTTCAGATACGAGTTTCACCAAATAGGTCATGAGCATTAGTCCTGAGATTATAAATATTTATTTTTTGAGCATGTAACTTTTCACAATTAATCATAATTGTGGGAGAATTTTTTTATTTAAAACTATGTTAGAGTTTCAAAATATTCCCAATGTTTCAAGTGGACATCCCACCCATCATCGTTTTATGCTTTATTTATATTCTTTGATGATTCCATGGAAATGCAATTCCCACATTAGATTTAATGGAATTTCATACCAATGATTATCGTCAAATCATGTGGGGAAAATAGAACCTTCCCCAAGTTATTTGTAATGTAAGTTGTCACCTACTACTTGGTACTATAATGGTCCAACTCAAGCTAGTACTTTTTAGTAGATTCATTCATTTTATTAATGATGATGATGTTTGTACTCTTCCCTCAATCCAACTAATTATAACAAAAAAATAAAATATATTAAACTAAATATTCTTGAGATTATAATTCCTATATTTGAACATAGTGGAAATGAAAGTACCAATATCATTATGATTTTCATAAGTGATGATGTCTTGAAGAGTAATAAAGTTATGAAATGGGGTTAAATTATGTCTTATTTTTTTTATTAGAGGTATGGCATGTTAAAAATGAGTGTTTTTGATCCTCAACCTCCTTTGTATTACACATTTTACAAATACACTCATCCTAATGTGTTTTTGGGTTAGTCCCACTACAAGTTTCACCGTGTAGGTCATAAGAATTGGTCCTAAGCTTAGAAATACTCATTTTGTGAGTATGTAAATTTTCACAACTAATCATAATTGGGGAGACATTTTGGAAATAAACCTTATTTAGTGTTTTCAAATGTTCCCAACATTTCAATTGGACACTCCACCCATTATCATTCTATGGTTTATTTATACCCCCTGAAGATTTCATGGAAATGAAATTCCCACCTTAGATTTCATAGCATTACATACCAATGATTCTCACCAAATCATGTGGGGAAAATATAACCTTCCCCAAGTTAGCTTTAATGTAATTTGTCATCTACTGCTTGGTACTATAACGGTCCAATTCAACCGAGTACATTTTTAGTAGATTCATTCAATCTATTGATGATGATGATGATGGTGTTTTTATTATTTCCCTATGTGCCAGCGAAATACATCAATAAAAGATATCAAACTCAATATTCTTGAGAATATCATTCTTATATTTGAACATAGTAAAAATGTAAGTACTAGGGTCATTATGGTTTTTGTAAGTGATGATGTCTTGAAGAGTGATAAAATGAAATTAGGTAAAATTATGTCTTATATCATTAAGGGTATTACATGTTAAAAGGAAGTGGTGTTGATCCTCAACCTCCTTTGTATCACAAATTTTACAATTATACACTCATCCCAAGTTGTTTTTGGGTTAGTCCCCCATTTCACTATGTAGGTCATGGATATTGGACCTAATCTTAGAAATATCCATTTTCTGAGTATGTAAATTTTCACAATTAGTCATAATTGTGGGATAATTTTTGGATTTAAAATTGTGTTATAGTTTTGAAATGTTCCCAATGTTTTGAGTGGACACTCCACCCATCATCATTATATGACTTATTTCTATCCCTTGGTGATTTCATGGAAATGTAATGGACACCTTAGATTTCATGGAATTCCATACCAATAATTCTCACAAAATCATGTGGGGAAAAGAGAACCTTCCCCGAGTTAGATTTAATGTAAGTTGTCACCTATTACCTAGTACTATATTGGTCCAACTCAACCTATTGCATTTTTAGTAGATTCATCCATTCTATTGACGATGATGATTGTGTTTCTATTGTTTCCTAAGCTCAACCTTGAACCAACTATATCAAACAAATAAAATGGATTAAACTAAATATTTCTTAGAATATCATTCTTATATTTGAACATAGTGAAAGTGAAAGTACTAAGGTTATTATGGTTTTCCTCACATTTTTAAGAGTAATAAAATCATGTTGAAAGGAAGTAGTGTTTATCCTTGAGAAACCTTCTTTGTGTCATACATTTTAAAAATACATTCATCCCAAGGTATTTTTGGGTTAGTCTAGCTACTAGTTTAACTATACAAGTCATGAGCATTGGTCCCAATCTTTTCTAAATCGATGAGTGTCCCATATAAATGATGATGGGTGGAGTGTCCACTAGAAACCTTTTGGACCATTTTAAAAAACACAATTTTAAATCCAAAAATTCTTCCACAATATTCATTTTGTTGTTCATAACGTTAGAAAAATATAGTTATGATTAACCAAATTATATTTGATAAATTTTGCAATGTTTCAACTTTTTGTTTTTTGTATTCTAATAATAAAGTTAAGCTTCAAAATATATGGAGCAACATCTTTGAAATTGTAGATACTACTCGATTGTTTTTTATATTTTAAATATTTAATAATGGTTTTGAATTAAAAAAAAAAAAAACATCTTTCTTTAAACAAGAAAATGAGTAAAGATGTATTATGTTTGATTTTAAAATTATAGGTAATAAAATATTTTAAATTTACTCAATTTTATTTTTATGATTGTGAGAGACTTTAATGATTTTATTTTAATGATTGTGAGAGAGGTTAGTCCATATTTTACAACCATATAAAATAATTGATATAATTAAAATGAAACTAAATCAAACATCTAGAGGGATCAAATTTCTTAAGTGGTAATTTTTTTTATCATTTCTTTTTATGTCAAATATTAATTTCTTCATATTAAATGATAAAAACAATTGCACAATAGATTTATTGTGTGTTTAAGATGGATCTATACTGGTTAAATATTTTAGATATTGATGCACATAAGTAGTTATTTATTTATTTATTTTGTGGTCATGTCAAGTAAATTGTAGAGCACTTAATTCCTTTAGGTGCAATCATTGATGATGATGAAGATTAACGTCCACTAAGACTGAATTGGTCTATCAGACCTTAATAGGGTACGTGACTACTTGCAATTCTTTAGAATTTTGTTTCTGTGCTTGAAAAGTATTAAGAGAGGATTTCCAAGATCACCATAGTTTTGTTGAGTTAAAAGGTTAGGAAGGTTGGTAGTGTAAAAAATATTCTGAAATTGAGATCTAATCTGGGTATAGGATGGATAATCTAAGAGAAAGTGTTTTTCATCTTCAACCTTCTTAGTGTCACAAAGGTGGCACACTCTTTCAACATCCCATGGCGTTTTAGGAATAGACCAACATCCAGTTTCACTATGGAGCTCATGAGAATTTGTTCTTATATTAACAATGCTTATTTTTTTCATTACACTTGTCAAAACATAGAGATAATTTTCATCTTCTAGGTTAGGGTTGATTACATCCTTATGATACTTTAATTTTTTTTTTCCTCTAACTCTTTATCAGACCACATTTTCTCCTTAAACTTTGATTTAAAGATATTTTTAATAGTATCCTTATTCTGCAAAATGGTCTCTTCCATGATTCCCCACTGGCTTAGCCAAGACTAGGCATCTTTATGCCATCCTCGCTTGAGTCAAAGTTGGTTACAACTAGATTTTGAAACAATTTTAGGAAGCCTCGTGTCTTCCATGTTGTTTAAAATGTTCTTATACATTAGGTATCTAGTCATAGCTATGCTCACAATGGGGGAAAGGCTTGCCTATAAGAGGAGAATAGGATGGGGTGTATTTCCTTTAATTTTGAGATTATAAGTTATAAAATTCTTTTGTATTTTATCCATATTTCTCCAGGATTCACTAGAGATATTGCATCCCTAGAATTCACAACCATATAGAATAATAGGCGTAACAAGAGTCTCAAAGAGGAGTTTCTTCTTATCCCAAATCCAAAGGTTGGTTGATTTACAATTGTATTCAAGCCCATAATAAGTTTTCCATCCCCCAATAATCCTTTTCTCAATGTTATAATTCAAGTTGAGCTTGTGGTCAATATCGATTCCAAGATATTTGTATGAAGCCACTTACTCCAAGTTGTTGTTGTCATATATAAAGGTATCTTAAGTGATATTATTGGATTTAATGATCATGACCTTAGTCTTGTCAGTATTAACAATCATGCCCATATTGGAGCAAAAATCCTTGAGGATTCTTAGTTGCTTTCCAAGATCGTGAGGACTCCTCACCATAAGAATGATATCATAATCATATAAGAGAAGATTGATGACTATATCTATGAGTGTAGGGTTGACACAACCTGCTTCTTCCAATCAATCTTCTAACTCATCAATGTATATGCCAAAGAGGGTAGGGGACAAGGGACAACCTTGTTTGACTCCAATATTGCATTTAATCTCTTTCGACTAGCCCTCAATGTTCTTAAAATTGGAAATAGCATTCTCATACAACCTTATTGCAATAAATCTCAACTCGAAAGGAACTCTTATCTCTTCCAACCTATCCTAAAGTGTTTTCCTCAAAACCATGTCAAAATATTTTCTAAAGTCAACATAACAACAAACAATATTGGTTTTAGTATTGCGAAACTCCTCTCCATTCATCCTAAAGGTAACAAGATGGTCCACAGTTGAATGATATCTCATAAACCTGGCCTAGTATCTCTTTTACCATGACTTTATAGCCAAAGGATAATCTTCTTTTCCAAAATAATTCCATAAATCTTGGCTAAAATCTTGCTAATCATAATGGTCTTATAATTTGAGGGAATGTTTCTATCCCCATTTTTTTAAATAGGAACAATGAGGCTTTGCGTCCAAGGTTTAGGGAAGCCCTACTTGAATAGTAAATTGAATAGATTGTGTATGTGAGGGATGAGGATAGGCCCTCCAACTTTAAAAATTTCATCTTGGTAGCCTTCAATGTCCTTAGCTTTCCCATTTGCAAGGCGCTTAACCCCTAACTCTACGTCATCAAAAGAAAAAACTCCATCCTATGTAGGGACAATAGGAATGGTGTCCAATGCATTAGGGAACTCACAAAAACTTTTAAGGTAGGAATTCCATTCCATTAATGGAATAATATTATTTTCTTTATTATTGCGGATTATAATTTGCCTCCAAAACTTCTTAGGATCAAACTTAGATAATTGTGAAAGTTGTTCTTTCCTTTTATTGATATAGCACATTTTTTTCTTTTAATTAGGGATTTGTATGTATTGTTCTTATCGAGTTTTAAGGACTCATTAGAAGCATCCCTAATGGTTTTTCTAGCAATTTTACATTATTTATCATACCAAGGGTTGGTTGTTATATCATTCTTTTTATAGGACACCTCTAAAGAGAAATTTGTTGAATTGGTGTTCATCACCTACTTCGGGACTCGCGACATGGTCTAACAGCCTCCCATGGATCCATTAACTCTGGTGGTGATGATTTTACCAATCACCCGTGGGTTTTGGTCTAACGGTAGCCGTATTTCCACTAAATTGGTATCAGAGAAGGTTACTTCAAGATATTAGTTTAACCACTGGAATTTTTTTGATCATTCATAATGGATAAGAAGTCAGAATTTACAAAACATGGATTGCCTTTGTTTGATGGTCATAATTATTCTTTTTGGAGTATCATGATGAAGTTGTTTTTACAAACTCAAGGAGTATATATCTGGTAGGCTGTACTAAATGAATATAAAGTCCCAGCAACCATTCTAATAGATGCTATACGTAAGAGACTCTATGAGAGTAATTCCAAAGCTATGTATGAAATACTAGGAGGTCTAGCAGGGTCAGAATTTGTTAAAGTTATGCATTGTGCATCAGCAAAAGAAATATGGGATAAATTGAAAATGTATATGAAGGAGACACTAAGGTAAAGAGTGCTAAGCTACAATCATATAGAAGTCAATTTGAAAGCCTGAAAATGGAAGAATCTGAAGATATAGCTACCTACTTTCTTCGTATTGATGAAGTTGTTAATACCATGAGAGGTCTAGGAGAAACAGTTAATAATAATATTATTGTGAAAAAGGTACTTAGATCACTTCCTGCAAGATTTGATTCAAAAAATTTTGCATTAGAAGAAAGAACAGATCTTGATACTTTAGAAATGGATGAATTACATGGAATACTAACATCATATGAGATGAGAACCTCTGGTGAGAATTATTTCAGGAAAGAAGCATCTTTCAAGGTAGAAAAGAAAGATAAGAAAAAGGTTGAAGCAGAAATCAACAGTCATGAGGAGTCAGAAGGTGATGTGGAAGAAGCAAATTTTGTTAAAAATCTGAAAAGAGGTACTAGCAAGTATAAAGGTAAGCTTCCTCTGAAATGCTTTGGTTGTGGTAGAATAGGAAATTTTTCATCTAAGTGTCCTTACAATAAGCATACTGATAATGAAGAAGACAGTGATAAAAAACCTAAGTAATTCAAGAATAGACATAAGAAGTTTTTTCAAAGAAAAACTTACAAAAAGAAAAGCCTGTGTATAAAAGATGACAGTGATATTTCAGAATCTGGTGAGAGTGATGATAGTTCAGATGTACAACTTTTATGGCTATGGAAAAATAGGATGATCAGTCTGGTGAAGAAGAAGTTGATTTAGAAGCTAAACTGGTAAGTGCTTTAAGTGAAGTAAGAAAAGTGAGAAGGGAATGCAAACATTTTAAAAGAGAAATTGAGAATCTAGAATTTGAATTATTGAAATCAAATGGTTTGATTGATAGCCCTGAAATCATGGTAGTTGACTTAAAACTTAAAATAGAAGAGGCTAGAGTGACTGAAGAAGCTCTAACTAAAATGCTTGCAGAAAAGGATAAGGAAAATGAAGGTTTAAAAATTGAAGTAGTCTCTTTAAGAAAGAAAGTACAA
>ML781265.1:853284-884489 GCA_009831015.1 Picea engelmannii
CAGAAATGGCATGACAAGCACTATCCATCTAGGATATTTTCACCAACAATTTCCTTGATCTTCATCTCGTTATTCCTCATACAAGCATGGGTCCTCCAACCATTCTTCTAGGATAACTCAATCCGTAAAGCGTCTTCCCGTGATGGTTTTCACCATAAGGGGACAACTTTGGAGTTCATCCATTTGTACACCTTATCAAACATGATAAGACAATAATGATTCATCTATACATTTTTCCAACAATGCATCATATACCAATGGAACCACATCGATCCATCTTCATCATGTATCAATGACAACTCATTGATCCATCTTCATCTATGCATTCTCATCAAGGACAATACATATTATATTACATCAATCATCAATCAATCAATCCTTTGACATCAATCAATCACTTGACATCAATCAATGACATCAATCAATCAAACCATTGGCATCAACGACAACATGATCCAATATTACAAAGTAGATCCAAGGATAAAACCCTTAGCTAGAAATGCTAGCACATGGAAAAATAAAGATAGTGAAAAATGTGGTCTAGTAATTTCAGCTAAAAAACAAAAATACCCCTGGTATATAGACAGTGGATGTTCCAAGCACATGACTAGAGACAAGGATACGTTTCTGTCTATAAGTAAAAGAAAAACAAGAAATGTGACTTTTGGAAATGATGAACCAGGTAAAATCAAGGGTAAAGGGATGGTGAGTTTGAGTAATGGTAAACAAAAATCCCAAGATGTTCTGCTTGTAGATGGGTTGAAACATAATTTGCTAAGTGTAATTCAAATGTGTGATAGAGGATGTGAAGTAGTGTTCACTTCCGAAGATTGTAAGATAAACTCTGTAAACGCAGGACAAGTGGTGGATAAAGGCATAAGGACAGATAATAATGTATATGTGTTGAAAGAAGATAGAGAAGAGTGTCATCTAAGAAAACATGATGAAAGTTGGTTATGGCATAGGAGACTTGGAAATCTAAACTTTGACCACTTAATCAAGCTCAAAACTATTGAGGCAGTAAAAGATCTTCCAAGAATATCAAAGCCACAAGATTCTGTGTGTAAACCCTGCTAAGTAGGAAAGCTAACCAAGACACAGTTTAAATCCAAGAGCTCTACTTCAACAGAGAAACTACTCCAATTAGTTCATATGGATTTATGTGGAGCATCAAGACAGGAAGGCACAGGGAAGGAAAACTACTTCATGTTGATCATTGATGATTACTCCAAACTCACTTGGGTTGATTTTCTCAAAGAAAACGCTGAAGCATTTGAGAAATTTAAAATATTTAAGGCTTTAAATGAGAATCAAACAAGAAACAGGTTAAAGGCAGTAAGATCGGACAGAGGGGAAGAATTTATGTCAAGTGATTTCAAGGAATTCTGTGATAAAAATGGGATCAAGAGAGAATACACAATCCCAGAAACTCCACAACGAAATGGAGTAGTTTAGAGGCAAAACAGAACAGTTCAGCAAATGGCCAGGTCAATGATGAATGAGAAGAACATTGGTCAAATCTACTGGGTAGAAGCAATACACACAGCAGTCCATATTCTTAATAAATCCCACCTCAGACCACACAGTGACAAGAAACCTTATGAACTGTGGTATGGAAGACCTGCTTCAATAAAACACTTCAAAGTCTTTGGGAGTAAGTGATACATAAAGAATAATAATGAAAACCTTGGCAAGTATGATGAAAGGGCCGATGAAGGCATATTCTTAGGATATGCTACCAATAGTAAAGGATATAGATGCTTTAATAAAGATTGTCTAAATTAGTTGATTGCATTGACTTAAAGGTTGATGAAGGAGTCCCAGTAAGAGAGGTGAGCAATATTGAGTCTGCTACAGAGGACACAACTGAAGCTAAATATGAACAGGTCCAAGAATCAGAAAAAGAAGACTCTGAGTCAGATGAAGATACAAATACTCAAGAAGACTCAAATCAGCAGACAACATCAAATCCTTCCTCCAGAATTACTCAAAAGAATCATCCTGCAAGTCAAATAATTGGTGAGAAAGACAAAGGCATACAAACCAGGAGAATGATAATCAAAGACATCAAGTAATCACATATACCTTCATATCCATGGTGGAACCCAAGAACTTTAATGAAGCCAGTGAATATGACCGTTGGGTTAAATCCATGAATGATGAACTTGACCAGATTGAAAAAAAAAATACTTGGGAGATGGTTCCTAGACCTGAAGGTAAAAATGTCATAGGTTCCAAATGGGTCTTTAAGAATAAATTGAATGAGTAGGGAAAAATTGTCAGGAACAAAGCAAGACTAGTCTGTAAGGGCTATGCACAAGTTGAAGGACGGGATTTTGATGAAACCTTTGCACCAGTGGAAAGATTGGAAGCCATCATAATGTTTCTTGCCTATGCATGTCATAATAACTTTAAAGTATATCAGATGGATGTTAAGTCAACATTTCTTAATGGAGATCTAGAAGAAGATGTACATGTGGAGCAACCTGAAGGATTTTCACTAACAAATAATCATGACTATGTCTGTAAGTTGAAAAAGGCATTATATGGACTGAAACAGGAACCACAAGCCTGGTATTATAGATTGTAACAATTTCTACAAGATAAAGGGTTCAAGAAAGGTATTGTTGACAGTAATCTATACATTAAGTCTGAAGGTGATGATTTATTAGTTGTTTTGGTGTATGTAGATGACATTATTTTTGGATGCACTAATGACCCTTTAGTTCAGTGGTTTTCTAATTCAATGCAGACTGAGTTTGAGATGTCCATGATAGGAGAACTTTCATATTTTCTTGGTTTACGAATCAATCATAGTTCTGCAGGGATATTTATCTCTCAAGAAAGGTATTTGAAAGAGATGTTAAATAGGTTTTAGATGGAAGATTCTACACATGTGAGCACACCTATGGTGGTTGGTTGCAAGCTCAGTAAAGATGATACTTCACCTGATGTTGATCAAAGAACATATCGATCAATGATAGGCAGTCTTTTGTACATCACAACATCCCGTCCTGATATAATGAAAGTTGTTGGAATAGTAGGTCGTTATCAGTCTGCTCCTAAATAAATTCATTTAGCAACTATCAAAAGAATATTGAAATATTTGAAGGGTACAATGACTTATGGTCTTTGGTATCCTAAAAATCAAAATTTTCAATTAATTGCATATTCAGATGTTGATTGGGCAAATTGTTTGGATGAGAAACATAGCACCAGTGGAGGTGCATTCTTCTTAGGTGATTTGTTAGTAGCATGGCTTAGTAAGAAGTAGGGATCTATTTCATTATCAACTACAGAGGCAGAGTACATTGCTGCTACTAATTGTTGCACTCGGATCTTATGGATGATACAAACTCTTGCAGATTTGAAGGTCACTTATACTGATCCAATTACACTTCATTGTGATAATACTAGTTCCATTAGTGTCTCCAAGAATATTGTTCTCCATTAAAAAATGAAGCATATACCAATAAAGTATCATTTTTTTAAAGAGAATGTTACAAACAGAGTTGTTCAGCTGAATTATATTCCTTCCACAGAACAAATTGCAGACATCTTTACTAAACCCCTAGCCAAGACACCATTTGAATATCTCCGTCAGAAGTTGGGTGTCATCCCTTCTCTTACCTAAGAGAGTCCATCCTGGAAGGGGGAGTATGTGTTGGTCAAATATCTGATACCTCCGAAAAGTACTGCAACAGCTTAGGGGGAGCATGTTTTCTTTGACATTGATGTCAAAGGGGGAGACAAGGTGTGGTATGGATGCTACAGTTGGAGGTCTAAGAAGAATAGCGCAGCCTTTCAGGGTTGCCATCAATGCCAAAGGGCGGGATTGTTTGCATGTTTTTACAGGATGAGTGTGATTGTCATTGATGGAAAGAAAAGAAACGACGATGGTGAACAGGAAAAACATAATCTCAAGAGGAGAAGCGAACAGTGTGCATAGATCAAAACTTGGAAGGAAAAGCATAAGATTAGGGTGAGAAGCCTCAGTAGTTGTCTGATCAAGAAATTGATCGTGTTGATTGTCTAATATTACGGACGTCTATCATATGAGTGACCGTGGTCTTGAGGGTCATTGGAGGATCATGAACGTTGGATCTGCAAGCCAGATCAATGATAGGGATGAATTGCGGAGAGCCAAAGAAGAATTAAATAACTCGCTAGTTCTAATCCCGCAATTGCTCTATATCGTCAGATATCATAAACCCAAATATCGATGATTTTGGTTGATCTAACAAACAATCAGATCAAGACGGATTAAGTCGTGACCGTCGAATGCGCAATCGCCAGATCAACGACAGGGATAGATTACAGATATCAAAAGGAGAATTAAATATCATGCTATTTCCAATCCCGCAATTAGTCAGGACTGTCAAATCTTATAGCCTCGAAGATCGACGATTATGGTTGACTCACCAAAAACTCACAATGTCAAATTGCGGAGTTTTGGTGATGAGTTAAATCACTCGTAAGTTGTGGTTCCACAACCATCCTTGATCGTTGATCTTCTTTGAGTGTCTTCACGACCATTGGATCACTTTTAAGTGGAAGGACAGGATAAGCTATTAGAGTAGCACCGAGGATAGATCGAGCCATCGATCTAAGAACATGATAGATGAACAACATTTGGTTCATGTCAAAAGTTGGGAGGAGGTTACTGTTCAAGGAATCTCACTTCGGAAGAATTGGAAACTTGAAAGTCGAATTACCCGAAGCTTGAAAATATGAAATGAATAAGGACCATCGGATCTGGAGAAAATGCGATGACCATTGGATCACCTTAAGTGGAAGGACAGGATAAGCAAGGGCTGAGATCTGAGATCTCAATCACCCAAATTTCTGCTAATCGTCGAATCAAATTAAATGGAAGGATAGGATAAGCAAAGATGGAGATCCGTTGGATTTAATCCAAAGCAAAGTTGTATCGTAGACAGATTGAGTCATTGATCTAATATCTTGATCCAATGAACGTCATTCGTTTCGGGTCTAAAGATGTGAGGAGGTTACGCTACAGAAAAATCTCACTTCAAGAATTCAGTTTGAGATTTGAAATCCCCAAAGCTCAGAGAGTCGGAGAGCCAAAATAAATTCTCGATCGCTGGATCATCCGAAGAAGATCTCAGTCGTCATATCGTCTGAAGAAGATCTCAAGTGTTGGATCATCCAAAGTGAGTCTGGGTCGTCTGATCCAGAGCGTAAGTTTGAGATTTGAGATTTTAGAAGTCCGAAGACCCAAAGGAGATCTCGACCATTGATCGAGAAAGGGAACGCAGAACCGTTGATCTGGTTGAAAGGTCAAATTCCCGAAGTAGAGGTAGAGCCATTGATTGAGAAGGATAGGTGTCCACAAATCATCGACTCTGAAAGATTGGCGTATGGAAGAAAGCAGGGTTTGAGATTTGAAACTCCCGAAGCCCGGATCACGAAATAAATCATAGCTGTTGATTTAGGGAGGTTGGATCTGATCCGCAGATCGTAAAAGAAAAAATATGAACCGTTCATTTAGAAGCACCGTCAAGATCATGAGATCGACTATCCCATCGCATTGCGAGGTCAGAGCATGCTCGTGTCTTAATTTTTCGTGAGCGGGCTGCAATCAAAACCATGGTATCACCAAAGGCATACATGGAGCACTGTAGTGAATTGCGGGGCAAAAAGAGGATTGCCCCCAAACCACCTTTGGTCGCACCCACAATCATGAGGTCACATGAGAGCATCGCTCAAGGTCACATCAGTGGAAGATAAGGGAAGGAACTAGCGCTACTAGGCTCCACATCGGAGGTTACACATTGAAAAGTAAAAAGAAAATCCCATGCGTGTATAATCCAACGACACTGATCAAACCGAATCTAATCGAAGGGTTGTTGTTTCACTTCATGGTTTCTTGATCAGTTACACTAACTGAATCATTGTTCTGGGGCATTGGAATCATGGCTCTTGAGAATTCTGAGATTCTCGACATGGGTGTTGGAGATTCAGAGAGTAACAGATGATGAGGGCATGAATAAAAAAAAGATGACATGACAGAGGAAGGTTGTTATTTCTCGGTAAAACAAGTCAAACTGTATGTGATCAAGAAGACAACAGGAACAGAGTGTGAAATATGCAGAGATAAAGAACATAAGCTAGACAGAGCAGAAATGGTGAAAATAGCAGATCGTACGAAAACTTAAGTGCAAGAAGATGTGAGTAGGAACACACTGATGCAGGCAGAGAAGAGAAGTGTAGCCGAATAGTGATGAGACTGGTAAGCCATTGATAAATATTGTATCACTGTAATAAATTTCAGAAAGCAAAGATTTATATCTCAAGGTGGTAGGGTGGTGCTAGGGAGGATTGTTGTCCTCAGATTTTCAAGTGGGTGCTTGAACACAGGGAGTTGTAGCTTCCATCTGTGGTAGCCAAAAAAACCAGGGCAGTAGGGTGGTGCAAGGGAGAACTATTGTTCTCTATTGTACAGATTGGTGCCTGTGTGACTGGAAATTGGTGCTTCCATCCAGTTGGTGCTAGAACACTCAGGGAGTTGGTGCTTCCTTCTAGTGGGTGCTAGAGAAACTAGAGAGTTGGTGCTCTCAGCAAGTTGCAGCTTGTAAAACAAAGGTGGTAGCCTCACATTCAGTTGGTGCTCAAAGATAGATGATGTACAGAACATAAAAAGACTACCTATCATTCGAAGAAGAAGAGGTTTTCTCCCTTTATGGGTTTCCTCGAGAATATATGTTTTTTTATACTTCATGTGTGTGATTGATGTTGAATACTCTATTGCTTACTTCACTAAATTATTGTGATCATCATTGAGTTTTTTGTAATGAGTTTAAAATGGGTATTATTGTTTAAGCACAGTGACAATTGATTCACCCCCCCCCCTTCTCAGTTGTCTAACAATCCAAGGTTTAGGGAAGCCCTGCTTGACTGCTAAATTGAAGAGCTTGTGTATGTGAGGGATGAGGATAGGCCCTCTGACTTTAAAAATTTCAACTTGGTAGCCTTCAATGTTCTTAGCTTTCCCATTTGAAAGAAACTCCATCCTCTGTAGGGACAATAGGAATGGTGTCCATGGCATTAGGGAACTTGTAAAGACTTTTAAGGTAGGAATTTCATTCCCTTAAGGGAATAATATTATTATTTTTATTATTGCGGATTATAATTTGCCTCCAAAACTTCTTAGAATCAAACTTAGATAATTGTGAAAGTTGATCTTTCCTTTTATTGATATAACACATTTTTTTTCTTTTAATTAGAGATTTGTGCATATTGTTCTTATCGAGTTTTAATGACTCATTAGAAGCATCCCTAATGGACTTTCTAGCAATTTTACATTCTTTATCATACCAAGGGTTGGTTGTTCTATTATTCTTTTTACAAGACACCTCGAAAGAGAACTTGTTAATATAAGTGGAAAGGGTAGTTGTAAAATTATGATAAAGGTATTCAATGTTGTCCTCATAAGTTAGGAGATGTAATTCCCTATTTAAATCCTTTAAGAAAATGTCAACTTTACTTTTGTCAAAAGAAGTTTCCTTTGGTTATTAGAATTATGTTCAATGGCACTCCTTTGCATGGCAAAGTTTAGAGAAGTTACTATTTGGTTGGAAATGAGGATATCATATATCACATAATCTACAACACTACTACATAGCCCATGAATACAATTCATCTAGTTGGAGTTTAACCACTTCATTGCTCCATTGCAAATAATTAGGTCTTAAGAGATGCAGAGCTTGACCAACTCAGTACTAAACAAATTCTTAGTTAGGTCGACAAAGCTTCTTTTCTAGCTATTAGCTAAAACAAGGTCTTCATTTAGCCATAAATGATTATGGTTGGAATCATTGCTTAAAAGAGTAGCTTGGTTAGTTGAGGTCCTAACCTTAAAGTCTCCTAGAAGGAGGATACTACCTTCATTTTTCAAACTATAAATGTCTTGTTCTAAATTATTATAGGGACAATTTCTATCTAGATTGTTTTTCTTATAAAAAGTAGAATTAATAGGTGCAAAATAGCAAATTGTTATATACATCTTTTTAGCATTGATGTCTAAAATTTCTATCCAATTGAGAGGGTCAATCTTATGAATTGAATGTGAAGATAAATGTTCTTTCTAATATAAGAAGCTATGTCTATTATCCCTCTACGGTAGGACTTTTTGTTCCAGGCCCACCACAAGATAAATCCTTCTATGTTAGGGACCTTAGACTCTTCATGCTCTCACATTTCAACTAGACAAATAATATCAATATCACTAGGGATCCAACTTATCATAAGACCTTTGCGCCTTCCAAAAAATGATAGTGTCTCAAATTCCTATTTATTATTATCTTTCTAGTCTCTATCCCTAACAATAGCTTTTAGATTTCTAATTATTGTCCATTTTCCTTTTTCTTGGCCTTTTTTACCTTTTGAATTTCCTTCCTTAATTCAGCATTTGTATCCACCACCACTTAACCCATCACTGACTAACCATAGCTTATACATGGCACCCTAATAATTAACGAATACAGAATGACATGATTTTTAATTAAAAGACTGATTAATCTGAAAGTTTTCAATAAGTATACACCTCTAAGCGTAGACAAATTAAACCCAGTGTCCGTCACCCTCAAATTCAGACCTGAGGTTGCGCTTCCGTCGTCTACTCATCACGTGGACCGCTTCGTTAAGGCAAAATATGATTCTGAAGATCACGGAATGCTCTCAGATTCGCTCAGATTTGCTATCTATTTTATATATCATACTTCATTCTCAGTCCAACACTTTTTTTTATTTTAGTGCCTTTTACGGATCGTTCCACATCGATAAATCCAAGTTTTCACGCCATTCATTCAAGTTCACATGATGGAGAACTACGGAGAAATGTTTTATTCGGAAGAAAATCCAAGGAGGTGGAAATAAATTCCAAGCAGCCACGGATTGCATTAGATTTAGATTGGTCTTTCTGGGAAATTTGGGTTCCCTGGTGCCCCATTTTAGATGATATGCAATTGAAACATTACATAAGGCCCAAGGAGGTCTATTTGTAAAAATAATTTCAAAAATATTTTTTGTTATCATTTTAATGAAGTTAATTTGATTAAATTTTTTTAAATATTATGACAAATATTTTTAAATTGGGATCTAATTTGGGAATAGATAGGGCAATCTAAGACGAAGTGTTTTTCATTTTCAACCCTCTTAATGTCAGAAAGATGGGAGATTCTTTCATCTCAAGATGTTTTTGAAATTGTCCAACCCCCAAAATATTTTATAATATCATTATTTATATTTCCATATTAAAAATTAAGATTATCTAAATTTATCTTTGATTAAAAAATCCAACTTATAAAACTATTTTGTAACCTAACATTTTTTTTTCAAAATTATTATAAAAAATATTTCCAGATATTGAAAGTTGTAAATTATTGTTATAATTTTCACTGAAACAAAAAAATCCCTATTTCGAAATCAAAATGTACCTATTTTGAAATTGAATGGTCATTTGAGTTTGACAAATTTTTATTGGGACCTTTGAGCCTTACAAATAGTAATAGAGTTCTTGTAACAAATATGTTGTATTCTTATTGGGGCCTTTGAGTCCTTACAAATAGTAATAGAGTTCGTGTAACAAATATGTTGTATTGTATTTATAATTTTCAGCAATCGACAATTTCCCATTTTGAGCTAAATGTTTGTTATTATATCCTTATCTTATACCATGTTGCTTATGTTCTTGAGATTGTTTTTGTTATACCTATTATTTACAGAGTAATAAAATTTTATACTTATTATTTACAGAGTAATAAAATTAAGTATTTATGATGGATCTTATTATGATGTTGTACACTCCTTCTTAAGTACACTATGGACTATTAGGTAGTCCATAGTACACTATGGATTATTATGTACACTCTTTAAATTTGAGCTAAATGTTTGTTATCATATCTACTAAGATATGAGGATATATGTCATATTTTCTTTTTTATGGTAATGTTTACTTATCTACTAACATCTTATGAAAATTATCCAAAGATCTTAAAGTTTACTATTCACAAATCACAGTATAAATATAATCATTTTTATTCAATGATCAAATAACTATATATAAATTGAGGTTTATATAATGCCAAGTTAAGTAGTGCCCCCAAATTTGCACTACTATTTGAAGTTGACCACCACATACATGGAGGGTAAGATAATTATTGTGTTCAAAATGTGTTGAGCACTCTTATTGCCCAAGTGGTATATACAAGAGAAAACTTATTGGCATTAAACAAATGGCTAGGATGGGTTCCCATGGACTAAAAAGAAATTAAAAATATTTAGAAGGAATAATTAGGAGAAACTCCAATTATCAATTAGTGTACTCAAACTCTAGTTGTAGCAATTAAGGAATTGATGGTAATATTATCAAATAATCTAAATACAAGATGAAAAAAAGATAGAAATAGGGAGGAATGCACAATTTTAGGACTTTCACATTCCAGGCATGAGAATTTTTTGTTGAACCCTTCCTTAAGTGTTAGATGAAATTTATAGTTGTTTAATTAGTTTATAAATTTTACAAGAAACCTTAAGTACCAAGTTGTGGTTAGGCTCCTCATGAGTTAATAAATCGATATTTTAATAAATTCCCATTGTGAGCCCATAGTGGTTTACTCTTTAGCACTCATCTAATCCACTCCAAGTTCTAGACCACGTATTGTGATGGAGTGATCTTCAATAGTGGCATTATTTACAACATTATCTATGAATAAATTAATGATTCATATCTTAACCTCTTATTATGAAAGCTTATTTAGGTTTCCAAACTCAAGAGCAATAGTCTTCTTACTTTATTCTACCTTAATTTCAAATGCCTCCTTAGTTATTACC
Source organism: Picea engelmannii (assembly GCA_009831015.1). Taxonomy (NCBI): domain Eukaryota; kingdom Viridiplantae; phylum Streptophyta; class Pinopsida; order Pinales; family Pinaceae; genus Picea; species Picea engelmannii. The sequence goes on from ML781265.1 coordinate 864,139, forward strand.
TAACTGTCGACATTTAATGAAGTAAATTTCAAACACTTTGTCATCTTCTCAATGTTGAAGAAAATGTCAGATCTTTGTTTCTTGATGCTATCACAGTCTTAACTAGTTCTTTAAGTATGCTTACACTCTAATTCCAACATATTTTGATTATAAGAAATTTTTTGTTTGATGGTAGATTATCTTTCATTTTTTCAATAAGGGTTAGGAGATTGACTTTGTCCATAAATAATTTGACTAACGCAATGTGTTATGATCTAGCAATCCCATTGCAATTCAAATGGAAAATACACGAGTATTACTAGGGAACAACAAACTCCAGGTATCGGGCATGGAGGGGTCTAGTCCCTCAACTAATTTTTACCCATGAAAGACACCACGATAATCATTTTTTTGTTTTGATGAGGGGTTGGTCTAAAGGTTTATATGGGGAAGGGATCCCCCAACCACCCCCATCACCTCAATATTATATGCATGTGGGAGCATTCGATTCACCTCTCTTTTGGAAACATCTTACACACTAGAGGTTATTGTTATCCAGATAGGGGGATAATGGCTTCCTTTCTCCCCATGTTATCATTTCAATACTTCAAAAGGAAGGCTCATGCCATGAATCTCTATGGAAACTTGACCTAGTTCTACTACTAGTTTTTTCCTTGTCAGATCTCATTTCAGAGGATGGAAAGAAGGGGTCTCAAGATGATCCAGATTTTATGAGTAGAACAAAATGAATACAGATTATTATCAAAATATGCTTAACACATAATAACAAATATACAATAAAACCGGTTTCTATTCAATAAGGAAATAAGTTGAAACTCTACAATGCAGCGAAAAACAAGCTTGCTAGAATGGTGGCAACTTATCTTTCAGAAGAGATGTGACGGTTGCGCTCATTCGCAAGAAGATGATTACAATGAGGCTCTCAAGGCCATTTTAAAATAAACAGGAATGTAAAAAACCCTAGACATCCAAAAACCTAATCCTAGGAGATGAAGTGCCAAAAGTCATGTGGGTCTCGTTTGGGTAAGTTAGTACATCAACTTCTCGTGGTCGCAACTTTTGTATATGATCTTTGTTTTAGGCGCACGATAGCTCGTTGGAAAGTTTTATCATGGGACTACACATGTTTCCTGTGGCGAGCCCTACACATGTTGACTATGGTGAGCCCTAAAAACGTTGTTTAGGGCCTCAAAATAGCCCCGGAAGTCAGGGACCCAAAAACTAGGAAAAAATTGCCAAACTGGAAAACTGCCAAAATGAGCCAGTTGAAATAAGTGGGAGGCCACTAACATCTATCTATATCACAAGAGGAATTGAGAGAGACCCTAAGAAACACATTTTTTCATAGCCTCTCCTTTAACTCTCTTTCACGGTTGTGGACTCTCAGTTTTCCCTCCCAACAAGTTCTCTTTTATTTTCTACGCAATGTTGGTGGAAGGGTGGATTCAAAGCTCATTCAAACCCCATGAAAACTATATGACATATTTCTTTGTGTTTTACATGGGGATAAAAGAAATAATTGGTGAAGGTGTCTCTCAATTCAACACTCAAATGTCTAACCTATGGTGTCATTGTTGTTTGCATGAGGATTGAAAGAAACTACAATGAGGGTTGTGAAGGTGTGAAACAATTATAACCCTCGCTCAGTCCACTACTTCCCATGTATCCCTCATGACACATGGGAATTGAGTGACATTGGATTACATCTCAATAGGGAAGAACTCTAAATCTCCCATGGGCACTCAATATATACAACAACACATGCATCACCTTTTGGACTAGAAAACAGATACCCATGCTTCCATTTGCAATTTAATGGGAAAATATTATGGAATTGGAAGTTTTTACACCAATAAAAAATAACCTCCTTGTTTATCTTGCCTCCTTCATCAATCTACCATTGGGAACAATGCTTCCCTCGTCACTTGTTCATCCAATCAACAATGAAGATGCATTGAAATTCACAAGTTCCTTTGACCTTGCCACATATGTGGATAGTGCCTAGGATGGACAATAATTCTTATTTATTATGTTGCTTCTATGTATGACAAATATTTATTATTTATTCTAAATTAGATTGTAAAACAATACACATAGTGCCTAAGATGAACAATAATTCTTATTTATTATGTTGCTTCTATGTATGACAAATATTTATTCTAAATTAGATTGTAAAACAATACTAAGAAGAATTTTTTTCTCCAATTTCTAATTTTTATAACCTTTATAAAATTTATGTAAATTTTCAAAAAAATAAATTATAAATATATTTTTCACTATTTGCAAACTAAATAAAACCATTTTTTTTTATTAATATAAAATAGTTATTTCAATTAAAAAATATAAACCTTATAATTATATTTATTATACATAAAATCCACTTCCAACTCACATACTTACACAATCTTTTTAATAAACAAAACAACTTCCATCTCAGATACTTACACACTCTTTTTAATAAACAAAACAGAAATATAATTTTTATTTTACATGTCATTCCTTCCATCTCACATACTTGCATAATCTTTTTAATAAATAAAACAACTTTCATCTCACATACTTACACACTCTTTTTAATAAACAAAACTACACTCTTTTTAATAAACAAAACATAAATATAATTTTCATTTTACATGTCATTCCCTATCAAAGATTATCACTCAATCATGTAAGATAAATAATTCCCCAAATAATTTTAATAAACAAAACAGACATATAATTTCAACTTTAACTTTAGAAGTCATGTCATTCCATATCAATGATTCTCACCCAATCATGTAAGGTAAAGAATTCCCCCAAATACTTGCACAAACTTTTCAATGGACAAAAATGGAAATGCAATGCCTTATCTAATAACATTTCATAACAATGATTCTCACCAAATTTATCATGTGGAGCCAAAGAGAACCTTTCATAAGTTAGCTTTAATATAAGTAAAAAAAACACATATGTTGTGACATACATAGTGGGTAAGTTAAAGTTATATGTATTGGTAAGTTATATTTTCATTTGATATTATATTGGTATAATTTAATTTGTTTGAATTTTTTTTGAAATAAATTGTGTAAAATATTTTGAAATATCTAAAATTTTGAATAGATATTCATTTATCATTAAAAAAAATTATTCAATTAAATATTTTAAACAAATAAAAAATTAAATTAAATATTTTTAAAATATTTATTATAAAATAAAAATATTTAAATTATTACAGTTTCAATTAATATCTAAAAATATTAAAAACATTAAAAATTATAATTATAATAAAATGATATCTTGTATTACAAAACACTCTCAGCTCAATTATATTATATTCTGAGATTTTCAGAATTATATTAATTTCGTTAATGTAAAATATAATTCTGAAAATAACGGAATATAATAATGATGTCTCCAGCTGCGTTGATGTTGCTGCTCATACTTGCTCTCTATATTATATAGTATGCTTCAATCTTACGCCGATACTTTTCTGTTTTAATGTTTTACCGACCATTCAATATCGATAATCCAAGCTATCACCTCATTCGTTCAAGTTCACCTCATTCGATTGAACAGTTATCGTTGGATTGGGCAAGTCTGTAGGTCCCATCATCTTCTGAAATACTGCTCATCAGAGCCTGCTATGCAAATGACATATATATTAATATTATATCGAATAATTTTTTCTTGGAAAAAAAAAGTTCACATAATGGAGAAGTAAGGTGAGTTGTTTTATTTGGAAGAAAATCCAAAGGAGGTGGAAAAAAAATCCAAAGAGGCATGGATGGATGGATGGAAGGAAGTGTGGAGTATAGACGATCATAAGAAGAAAGTGGTCTTTGAAAATGCTATATTTTTATTTTTAAACATAATGGGGAAGATGATAGAAGTGTTGTACTTCTTTGCAAACTTCGAGATTAAAGAATAAAGAAATAGAGATAAGACATTGACAACAAGGAAGAATGGAACAGGGAAATGTTATTCTTTATTACTTACCTAATACTGGAGAAATGGTTACAAGTTCCATTGAAGTACTTCATGGGCTTTTACATTTCAACAGAAAATACTCAAGCATTTTTTTAGGCATATTGAAAGCCAAATGCTTGAGGAATCAACTACGAAATGTAACTGGTAGATATGTTCTATCACCACCTAACAATATCCACCTTGAAAACATTTTTCCTAATATCTAGGGATGATTTTAGGGGCTAAAATTCGCTCATGGGCTAATTTTTCATGGTTTTTCCCAAAAATAAATTCGCTATTCTAAAAATGATTCGCCCAAATTCTATAGGATAAAATTATTTTACCTTAAAAATCGCCAAATTTTTATACAAATTATATAAAATCCATAGAAATTTGAATATTTTCACAAAAATATCGCCAAACATTTATAGTTGTCATATGAAGGATTAGTAAGATTCGCAAGGGTTTCTACATTTTAAAATAAATTTTCATCCTTAAAATCATCCCTGATATTATATTTCCCAAAAAAGCAATCATCACCTTTCCTGCAAGCCAAGAGTGTCCAAACACCACCATAGTTTTTCTAACAATACAGGTTGCATGAACATGTCTATACAGTTTGCTCTAGTATGGACCACTCCACTTCCTCTGAATCAACATAACTACAGGTTAAATCATTGCAACTAATGTAGGTGATACTCATGCCTCTAAGATACCGAAACACCCATTTCCAATGCTCTTTACCTAGTTTTGTCATGTGTCCATTGACAACAACAACTACATGTGAAATATTTAGTCTTGAACATTCCATCGCAAACATCAACCTTTCTATTGTATTGACATATGATACATGACACATATAATCATTTTCTTCCTTACTACCAAGACGAAAACTTGAAGAAATATTACAATGGAAAGCTAAAGAGATATTTACATGTTTCACAATGTTCATATTGAACCTCATCAATATCTTCACCATAGACTTGTGACAACCACAACTTACCATTTTTCTCGTCTTTGTGTACTTCTATGCCCAAAATTTGTTTTTTTTCTCCTAAATCCTTCATCTGAAACAACTTGGTCAACTTGAAGGAATCACACATCTTGTACCATTGCCTTGTTACCTTAGGCCATACAATGATTTGCTTAGTTTGCAAACAAATATCCCTTTGTGATCATGAAAAACTCTTGATTGTTCCATGCATATATCTCTTCTTGTGATAATTTGTCGACAATAGGATCTCATAATCTACATCCCTTATTTTCATCACTATAACTATCAGAGATATACTTCCTTGACTAAATCAAGCCAAGCTAGCCAAGTGAGCCTTCATCCCTCACCTCCAAGTTAACTTCAATGGTCCAGTATTCTAAGCTCTATTAAAGGCTTCATTACATGCAGTCCATGGGCTCTAAAACCATGGGCTACCAAGACCATGTGCCTGAAACCATGACACTTCACCTATCACTCCCCCTTGACTTGGGATTTCCCATGACCAAATCCATCCAAACCTCTCTCAAATTTAGGGCAACGCATGCTCCCCCTATCACTTAGGTTTATGTCTAGACTTTAATGGTGAAATTTCAAACCCAGGGTACACATGCCTAATCAGGTCTTATAGTTGTATGCTCATTTACATATATTAAAAACAGAATTGTCAACTCCACCTCAAACTTTGCATTTATATTCCCACCATTGCTTGGAATCTTAGTGATCCCATCAACACTTTGCTTCCATGCTTGACTTTCCACCATCACCACCAGATCTAACTCTACCTCCTTCAAAAACTCATCATAACAATCCAAGATTATCACATTCCGTCGAACACTTTGCATGCATTGTTCTCTTCATTTACTGCAATGATTTCTTGATTATTTCCAATATATGGCTTCTCTTCAATTGTTGTATTTTCTTCTTTAGTAACAATAACTCTATTTCCTGAAAAATCCCCCTAGTCAAAAGAACTTTCCTAGTTTCCTCAACCAACACCTTATTGTTTCATTTCAAACCCGTGACTACTACCACTCATTCTCTGTTACCAAATCCACAATAACCTTGGGGTTCTCGTAGGACTAGATTCTCTTCAGTCGGTCCTTCACGGAAATGTCTTGGTCTTGGAAATAGGGCGATCCTTGGGCAACATGTTTCCCTCACCGGCTTCAAGGTTGTAGATGAAGTTCAACACCGCCTCCGCATATGCCTTCTCTTTCGTCGGATGGACACTCTGAACAAAGATCGTCAGTGCCTTCGTGCTGACCTCATCACCTCCCTTCAGTATTGTCATTGTTAGTTTTACTACTCTGAACACTGACTTGGGATTCACCGCCACGACCGCTTGCCTCTATATGGTTTAACATGAATCTCAACCCCTAGTTTTCCTCGAGCATATAGTTGAGCTCGACCTATAGAATCATCAACTCTCTCTTCGACTCTCCTTCCCTTTGGAAACATGCCAACGAATTTCCTTATCTGGTCACATGCAGATGCACATGCATGTAATATATTTATGAACTGTTCGTGTAACTATGTGATCTATTCATGATCAGTCTGTGTAATTGAGTGATAGATGTTATATATATGAGCATACCCATAAAGTTAGAGTACAATGCGAGCTAGGAGTAGTGAGTGTGTGAGGAGAGGATGATTGTATGCCTAAGAAGGCTATTGTAGTTCTCCCTTGAATAAGAAGAAGATTGATAATCATTGTCTGTGGTTTTCTCCCGATTTGGGTTTCCACATAAATCACTGTGTCAAGTATATGAATGATGTGCTTGGTTTAATGTGTGTTTCGTCTTGCTTATTTTATGATCTATTATATGCTATGTTTTGCTTTCGCTGCCCAACAAGTGGTATCAGAGCTTAGGTGAATTGATTAGTTGCCATAGGTGAGCAAAGGAGAATTGTGTGTAGGTCTCCTGTGAGCGCAAGAAGGTTGGATTGAGTGAATAGTAGGTCATCAACACTCCCTAGGAAGTGTTAGAGGCATGTCGATGCTCTCACACTTAAGAAATACCAATTTTCGTAAAATCGACGCACCTAGTTTGTACACCACAAAGTGCCAGCAAATACACGATCCCCCATCCATAGTAAAGGATCATTGATCTCAAACTCGCTCTCCCTTTCAATACTCCCAGGAGCGTCGATCTTTAAGAAAAAAAAATCATGGTTTGAAAGTATTCAAATGGTATGAAAAAAAATTAAAGGTGAAGGGTTTTTTGTCTTATTCTAAATAAGACATGATCGTGAGTGGAGTGGATGTTTAAAAGATAACCTTTTTTGTTTTATGTGGAAGGGTGTTTTAAAGGGGGTAAAATATTTATTAAATATATATATTTTTAAAAACCTTTTTTTTATTAAACTTTTTGGGGTTTATACCATTATTCCTCCACATTTAAAAGGGTTTGGTTTTACAAGTAGTGGTTTTGGACAGTTGTTTCTGCTAATGGTGAAAGTGCAAAGTTCCAAGTTTGAGGTGGAGAAATTCAATGGTGAGAATAGCTTTGCGCTATGGAAACTCAAAATGCGGGATTTTCTTGTGCAACAAGGATTGCAAAAGGCCTTGGTTGGAAATTCAAAGAAACCGACAAGCATGACAGATGAGGACTGGCAGGATCTGGATGCAAGAGTCCTAAGTACTATTCGTTTGTGTCTGGCAGATGAGGTATTATTTAACATCGCTGAAGAGACGACAACAGCAGGTTTGTGGACCAAAATGGAGATTCTGTATATGAAAAAGAACTTGTCAAACATAATCTTCTTAAAGAAACAGTTGTACAACTTGCGAATGAAAGAAGGTATGAAAATTATTGATCACTTGAATGTCTTCAATACTCTGATTTGTCAATTAACTACTATGGAAGTAAAGTTCGATGATGAAGACAAGGAAATTACGCTACTTTGTTTGTTGCCTGAGTCTTGGGATCATCTGGTCACAACTGTGTGGTTTAACACAACAGATGCCATTGATTATGACATTGTTGTGGGAGCTCTGTTGTGTGAGGAAATGAGGAAAAAATCCAATAAGAAAACCTCTACAACAGAATCAATGGTGGTCAGAGGACGATCTACAGCAAGCGGGAAAACTCAGAGGGGCACATCAAGATCTAATTCAAAAGGAAAGAAGAGTAAGAAGAAATGTTGGTTATGTGGAAAATCTAGGCATCTCAAGAAGGATTGCTAGAAAAGACAGAATGCAGCCAAGGAGGACTGCACAAAATAAGCAAAGGAAGCTAATGTAGCCGAAACAAGTTCAGGTTCCAGTTCAGGTATGGTTGATGAGGTATTGTCTACTTGTGATGTTTCACATCAACATTAACATTGGTTGTTAGATTCTGGTGCGTCCAACCACATGTGTCTTCATAGAAATTGGTTCTCAACATAACAATCTATTGATGATGGTGTTGTTTTTATGGGAAATGATTTTTCTTGTAAAATTGTTGGAGTTGGTAGCATCTTGATTAAAATGAATGATGGTTCTGTAAGAAAATTAGTATGTGTAAGACATGTACACTAACTAAGAAATAACTTGATATCTTTGGGAGTTCTACATTCTGTTGGTTATAGGTGTACAACTCAAGGTGGAGTACTGAAGGTGTCCAAAGGAATCTTAGTAGTTATGAAAGAAAATAGGATAGGGAACCTTTATCAGCTTGAAGGAAGGACATAAGTAAATCAAGAAGTGGTAGCATCTGAATATGAAAGTGAATCTGTTCATTTATGGCATCATTATTTGGGTCATATGAGCGAGAAAGGGTTTAAGGCACTGGTTGAATGTAAGTCACTTCCAAGTTTGAAGTTTTTGAATTTGAATTTTTGCAAGTATTGTGTCTTTGGAAAACAGTGTAGACACGAGTTTAAAACAAGAAGGAATATAAGCAAAGGTATCCTTGATTGCATTCATTCAGATGTTTGGGAACCATCCCCTACAGTTTCTTTTGGAGGATCATCATATGATGTGACATTTATAGATGATTACTCTAGAAAGGTTTGGGTCTATTTACTTAAAATAAAAGCTAATGTATTTAATACTTTTAAGAAATTCAAAGATTTGGGTGAAAAGAGCACTAATAGGTCAATCAAGTGTTTAAGGACAGATAATTGAGGTGAGTTCACATCTATGGAATTTGAGAACTATTGCAAGGAAGCTGGGATTGAAAGACATAAGACCACAGTTTATACTCCTCAACAAAATGGTGTTGTTGAACACATGAATAGGAATCTTCTAGAGAGAGCAAGGAACATAATCAATAATGCCAATATTCAATAAGAATTGTGGGCAGAAGAAGTTCTTACAACATGCTATCTAATAAATTGGTCACCATCAACTGCAATAAACTGTAAGATTCCAAAAGAGGTATGGACAGGTCATTTGTGTGATTTTTCAAATCTGAGAATATTTGGTTGTGATGCTTCTGCTCTTATTTATGAAGATCAGCGTTCTAAGTTAGATCCTAGATAAAAAAAAATATGTCTTTGTTGGTTATGGTGATGGAGTTAAGGGGTACATACTATGGGATCCTACTTCCCACAAAATCATCATAAGCAGAGATGTAGTATTTGATGAATCCTCACTCTTAAAATCAGAATTGGTAGATGTTGAAGTGAAACAAGTACAGGTACCGCAAGTTCAACAAATTGATTTGGAAACTTAACCATCTTCAGAAAGGCAAGAGCATGAAGAAGTTATAGAAGAAGAAGATGAAGATGTAGATGCATAAAATATCCAGGAAACTGAGGATATGCCTCAACCATCTCTGAGGATATCTTCACGGGTCAAGAATCCTCCAACAAGTTATGGCGATTATGTTTCATCTGTGGCTTTGGTTTCTATTGATGGAGAACCTAGTTGTTTTAAGGAAGCAATTAAGGTATCTGAAAGTGCTCAATGGAAGAAAGCTATGAACGAATAAATGGATTCTTTAGAGAGGAATAAAACATGGGAGCTGGTAGAACTTCCAAAGGATAGGAATGTTGTCGGTTGCAAGTGGGTCTACAAAATGAAAAAGGGTGATGATGATAAAGTCGAAAAGGTATAAAGAAAGACTAGTAGAAAAAGGGTATTCTCAAAAGGAAGGTATTGATTTTCATGAGATATTTTCACTAGTTGTGAAGATTGTTTCAGTTCGTATTGTGTTAGCACTAGTTGCTTTACTTGAACTTGAGTTAGAGCAGCTAGATGTTAAAACAACATTTCTACATGGAGATTTATATGAGGATATATATATGGAACAACCAGAAGGGTTTGTTCAGGATCACAATAAGAGGTTTGTTTGCAAACTCAAGAAGTCATTGTATGGCCTGAGACAGTCTCCCAGACAATGGTACAAGAAGTTTGATTGTGTTTACTTTAAAAAGTTGGAAAATGGCATGTTCATTATTTTTGGGTGATATGTTGATGAGATGCTTGTGTCAAGAAAGAGCATGGTTGAAATCAACAGGTTAAAGGCTCAGTTGACTAGGGTGTTTGATATGAAGGATCTAGGAGAAAAAAAACAAATCTTATCCATGGAGATACACAGAGACAGGAAAAATGGTAAGTTGTGGTTATCACAACAAAAGTATGTGGAGAAATTACTTATGAGATTTGGTATGAATAATGTGAAACCCGTATAGATCCCTTTGGCTTCCCATTTCAGTCTTTCTTCAGGTTTATGTCCTAGTAATGATGAAGAAAAGGATTATATGTCTCGTGTACGATATGCTAATGCAGTGGGAAGTTTGATGTATGCGATGGTTAGGACTAGACCAGATATTTCACATGCAGTTGGTGTTGTTAGTCGATACATGGAAAATCTAGGGAAAGAGCATTGGGAAGCAATGAAATTGGTGCTTTGATATCTTAGAGGCACAATCAGTTATTCTATCACCTATGATGGTTCCAGAGATTCAATTTGTGGTTATGTAGATTCAGATTTTGCAGGTGACTTGGAAAAAAGGAGATCCACTTTAGGATATGTCTTTAATCTTGCAGGAGGACCTATTAGTTGGATGTCAAAGCTTCAAAACATAGTTTCTTTATCCACTACTGAGGCAGACAATATGGCTTCTTCACATGCATGCAAGGAGGCAATTTTATTACAGGGTCTGCTGGGTGAGTTTGGAAGGATGCATGAGAAGGTAAAAGTATTTTGCAATAGTAAAAGTGATTTTCATTTGGCTAAAAATCCATCTTATCATAGTAAGATGAAGCATATTTTTGTTAAGTACCATTTTGTAAGACAGGTTGTTGATGAAGGTGGAGTGGCTCTGGAAAAGGTCCATACAAAAGTGAATTTTGTAGATATGTTTACAAAACCAGTTTTGTTAGAGAAGCTACGGTGGTGTCTGGATTCTCTTGGTTTGCAGAAAAGGTGATGAATTAATTAAGGGCATGATATATCAGGTAAATTGTTGTCAAGGTGGAGGTTGTTGGAAACATGCCAACGAATTTCCTCATGCGTTCACATGTAGATGCGGATGCACATGCACATGCATGTAATGTATTTATGAATTTTTTGTGTAACTATGTGATCTATTCATGATCATTATGTGTAATTGAGTGATAGATGTTATATATACGAGCATACCCATAGAGGTAGAGTACAATGCAATCTAGGAGAAATGAGTGTGTGAGGAGAGGATGATTGTATGCCTAAGAAGGCTAATGTAGTTCTCCCTTGAATAAGAAGAAGACTGATAATCATTTCCCGTGGTTTTTTCCCAATTTGGGTTTTCACATAAATCACTTTGTCAAGTGTATGAATGATGTGCTTGGTTTAATGTGTGTTTCAACTTGCTTATTTTATGCTCTGTTATATGCTATGTTTTTCTTTAACTTCCCAACACTTCCTTTGGATGCTCAGGAGAATGAAATGATGACATCCCATCTTCCATGGTTGAACAATCGCTTGTTGTGTTGGCAGGTAATAGTGAAAGGATAATTCCTTTGGAGGAGGAGGGATGATGTAGCCCCCTACTCTCTTGGGGATTTGCGACCTCCCGATCTAGGATCTTTCTAACTGTAGAGTTGAATTGACTCCTCGAGTTCCTCTTTGAACCCAAATCAAATATACACAAGTCCCTTTTTCCTTCTATGTGTAGGTCTGTTAGACTCGTGGGCTAATTTCCTCATGCTCCCAAAAAACTAGTTCAGGCGTAAGCCCCTTTGGTGTTATCCCCTCCTTCATACGACCCTAGGTCGTGTCCTTGTGCTAATGTGTGATTGCGGGCACGGTGATAATGGTTTCAAGCCAACCCATTTTTTTCCCCGCAGTCCTCCTCGTGCTGATACGTATCCATTTGTGAATATTGTGGTTCTAATTGCGGCCCACTCAAGGAAAATTAACGTCTGAGCATGTCTTGGCCCCGCAATCCTTCCCATCTGTCGATTTCTCACTTTCAGTGATGATCTGTGATCAACAACTGTTATCGAATCCCCTTTCTTCACATGTGTCCTTGGGCTATGACCTTTAAAGTATGCGCAACTCCTGTCCCCGATATGCTACGAGATCTTTGATCTCACGATATTGACGATCTCGTCTGAACCAACAGCTCATATTTGCGCCTTTCACATCTACTGACCAAATCTGCCCCTTATCAATCAATGGTTGAGATCACCTTCTTCATTCTGGGCTTCAGGAGTTTGAAATCTCAAACCTCACTACGCTTTGTATTACAATCTTCTGGAGTTAACGATATGTTTCCAGCTATCTCCCTGAACCTATAGTCATGATATCCTTCTCTTTTCTTCTGGAGTTCTAGATCTTCTAACACGTGTCCACCTTCACATCGACATCTCTCGTTGTTTTGGATTTTCGGGCTTTGAAAATATCAAATGTCAAACCTCGCCTTCCTCCAATGACTTCTATCCGGAGCCTATAATCCATTGACGTGTGTCCTCCTCAGATCAACGACTAAGGTTTACTTTCGGAATTTACCCAGAGTACATGGATTTTCTCCACGTCTCCCCTGCATCTGACGGTTATAAATTGCTCCAGAACTTTACCCAGAGTGCTCATATCTTCTCCACATCTCCTCTCCTAGTCTGACAACTCAGATTCACTTCGGGTGATCTGATGGCTCAAATCTGCTTCTACTCTTCGGGCTTTGCGAATCTCAAATCTCAACTTAGAGGTTCAATACAATGTTCCCAGAGCTCGCGATATATTGACAAGTTTCCCCTCGCAGATCGATGACTCTCGTCTCTTTGGCTATTCGTTCTTCGGGAGTTTCAAGTCTTAAACTTTCTTCCTTCTGAACTCACGATATCTGACGATCCAGATTCTCTTGGCCAATCCCATGCCTGAGATTTTCTTCGGATGATCTAACGGATCAGATCTCCTTTGACTGATCGAATGGTTGGGATTATACTTCGCCTCTCTGGCAATCTCAATCCTCAAGATTTGACCATTCTCCTTGTGTACACAAGGGTTAAAACCTGTTCACTTCACCTTGATCAGACGTCTCTCGACCCTCTATGCTCAGATCCAACACTGGATATCTTTTCTTCTTCTCTGCACTTCCTTTGTTCGTTGGACGTTGATCTAACGGTCCAAACTCCTCCTTACAACCAAATATGATGGTTGTTGTCGCTCTTCCTCTTGAGATTTCAAATTCTTCTGTCTTTTGAATATTTAGTTTGCATTCAAAGGTTTCAACCTTTGAACTTTCTCCTGCGAACCTGACTATCTTGGGTCTCGATTACACTCTTGCAAGTGTTATCTCTTCTGATCTTTTGAGACTTAGAATAGGTCCATCACTCACACATTCCTTGCGTTGTCCCTTCTGAGCTTGATATCCTTGAAGATTCTGATCTCCCACGCACTCTTTATACTTATGGGATTTCGTTAAACTCAGATCCGAAGGATTTCTTAACAATAAATTATTCTCGCCCTCCTGGTGTTCTCCTGGCTCGATGCACACTTTGTAGAGATTCTCCTTACAGAGTGTTTAGTAACTCTATTTCTCCCCGAACTCAACACAGATCTCGTCCTTTGCACTCTTTCACTCACTCGATTCCCTCCTGGCAGAGCTCTACAGAGTTCTCAGTAACTCTTCTTCTGTATGCTTCTTCTGCACAATCTCTCCTCTAAGGTATTCAATAGCCTTGAGGTTCCTCTTTAGTTTGTGATCACTCTGGTGCACCCTCCTGTCACGTTCTTTTCTGATTCCACAGAATTCAGATGCGCACTCCTTGCGCTAGCTATAGAATCTCAAATGTTTTGTTGTGCACTCCTTGCACAACCTAAATAATCCATAACGACATTATAAAAATCAATGAAGATAAAATAAATCTATCTCCTACTGCAAATGAAACTTATAACACATCCACAACATTCATTCATGAAAATACACAAATACATGATATGCAAGAAAAATTGCTTTTCTATTATCTCTGTGTGTCTATACAGGGGTTTACAAAAAATGGACTGCAACATAGTCCCAGTTCTCTCAAGCTCTCCTATCCTAACTCTATCTCAAGTTCTTCTTCTGCTATCAAACTTCTCTCAAGTTCTACTTCTCTTATCCGACCTCTCTAAATCCTCCTAAATCTCCTAATGAAATCTGAAACAAGATCTCTTTACAAAAGAGTGGCTCTACGAGCTTGTCCTCTCTCACCTAACCTCATCTATTACATTGAAGTTTCATAAATGGCCATCTATTCTGAATTGAACCTAGATCCATCAACCTGTCAGCCATTAAAGGCAACCTTATCTTCTGTTTGTTCAAAGATATGGCTTGTTTTTCACTCAATCTTACAATATGAATCCGTATAGGATTATATTTCAAGTTTAAAAATGGGAGGGTCAATGCCTCTCCTTCTCTGAAATGTGCGTTGATGTGCTGGAATGTTGGCACATTGCTGAGGTGGAATGATGCTCCTGCATCATACTCCACTGCTAGGAAAATCATGAGCTCTTCTTCTTCTACATTGAAATCCTCCTGGATCCAAAACTTTTCCTTGGAGTTGTCCTCTTTCTCCTCTCCAACTATGTTGTTGTTGATGTTTCTTCTTTTGTTTCTTCCCCGCTGTTATGGATGGCTCTCTTCTGTTCAGCTCCCCTTTTCTGACTACTTCTTGTGTTGACCTCAACATTAGCTTCATGATCTCTTCTATCACCCTATCCAGCTGCTCCAGTGGCTGGCTCTTCTTATGCAGTCTTCTCGGTTGCAAATCTTCCTTATCAGTGGGTAGATCATCTTGACCCCCCATATCGTTTTCTTCTCTCGTGGCATTATCTTTCCACTCTGTTGTCTCATCATTGAGTTGTTTCTCAGTTTCCTCCTCTGATAGATTAGCTTATGTTATCTCCTCTTGTGTTGACATATCTCCAACTCCTTCCAACCATTCCTCTGGCTGGTATGCTCCTCCATTTTCTTTCAAATTGACCTGTCGGATGTGCAATTTTTGCACCATTACTCTTCTTTCTAGGGATTCCAATTCTTCATACAGATCAAAAAAATCCATGATGTTTGTTTCCTCCTCTGCTGTAGGATTCAATGCTACAACCATCTCTTGTTCAACGTCCTGGCTAAAAATTTTGAGCCATCCCTTTGAATGCTCTTCTGCTGGGGTAGATATCAGTGTATGTTGCATTTCTTCCTCTTTGATAGTTTCTGCTGGTTTTCCTCCCTCTTCTTCCGCACTTTCATCATGTGCACTAGCCTTCACTTGACTATATGGCAGGAATTCTTTGATCCCTTGAATAATCAGAATGCTCCTCTAGTCCTCCTCTTTGATGGTGGAAGTTTCTAACTTCTCATCATATTCATTCACATGGTCTAAAAATCCACATGAATGGTTTGTTCCTCCTATGTGTCACTGAGATTTTCTAATTCTCTCAGCCACCTTCTCAACTCTTGTTGCTTCTTTCTGGCCAACAACTTTTGAACATGCCATTTTACCTTTCTGTTCTAAGGACATTCGTACCTCCAGTGTACCTTTGCCTCCTGCTGCATCCTCAATGTTGGTTGTTCCATCCTTTCTCTTATCTCATTGAGTTCCAGATCCATCTCTGGATTTCATTTCTTCTTGCAGCCTTCTCTTCAACCACGCTCATGGCCTTCAGTATCCATTTCTACCTTCTACTTGCCCTCCTGGCAAGCCTATGGATTACTCTACACCCGAGAGCATCTCCATATTCTCTTACAACTCATCTGGCTATTTAATTTTTTGTTGTTTCGCTCATGCAACAACCTTCTCACAGAGAATCAATACCCTGCTTCCTTCACCTGCTAACTACAGGCAAATTATTTTTTTTGATACCACTTGATGTTATCAGGTCATCTCCTTCATCGTCTTCCCTTTCTACTATCTACAAACAAAATAACAGTCTCCTCCTCTTTCTCTTTCGCCTGAAATATACAAATGAAAATTCAAGCTCTGATACCACCTGATGCATCCCCCCTACCCTCCTAGGGTTCTGCGACCTCCTGGTCTAGGATATTTCTAACTATAGATTCAAATCGAATCCTCGAGTTCATCTTTGAATCCAAATCAAATATACACAGGTCCCTTTTTCCTTTTGTGTGCAGGTCTGTCAGACCCAAGGGCTAATTTCGTCGCGCTCCCAAAACACTAGTTCAGGCGTAGGCCCCTCTGGTATTAGCCCCTCCTTCATATGACCCTGGGCCATGTCCTTGTGCTAATGTGTGATTGTGGGTGTGACAAGAGTGGTTTCAAACTAACCCTCTTTTCACCCCAGAATCCTCCTCGTGTTTCCACATATCCATTTGTTAATACCATGGTTCTAATTGCGGCCTGCTTAAGGAAAATTAATGTTTGAGCATGTCCTAGCCCCACAATCCTTCCCATTCATCAATTTCTCACTTTCGAAAATGATCTGTGATCAACGACTGCTATCGAATCCCCTTTCTTCACATGTTTCCTCGAGCTATGACCTTTAAATTCCACGCAACTCCTATCCCCGATATTCTACGAGATCATCGATCTCACGATCTTGATGATCTAGTCTAAATCGACAGCTCAGATCTACGCCTTTCACATCTACGGACTAGATCTTCCCCTTCTCGATCAATGGTCGAGATCACCTTCGTGATTTCGGGCTTTAGGCGTTTGAAATCTCAAACCTCTCTACTCTTCGTATTCCAATCTTCTGGAGTTAACGATCTGTTGCCAACTATCTCCCTGAACCTACGGTCATGATCTCCTTCTCTTTTCTTTCAGAGTTCTAGATCTGCTACCACGTGTCCACCTTCAAATTAATGACTCTTGTCGTTTCAGATTTCTAGGCTTCAGAAATATCAAATGTCAAACCTCGCCTTCCTCCAATGAATTTTATCTGGAGGCTATAATCCACTGATGTGTGTCCTCCTCGGATCAATGAATAGGGTTTACTTCGGGACTTTACCTAAAGTACATGGATTTTATCCATGTCTCCCCTACATCTAACGGCTATAAATCACTCGAGAACTTTACCTGGAGTGCTTAGATCTTCGCCACTTCTCCTCTCATGGTCCGACGACTCAGATTCACTTTGGGTGATCTGATGGCTTGGATCTTATTCGGCTCTTCGGGCTTCGTGAATCTAAAATCTCAACTTAGAGGTTCAATACAATTTTCCTAGAGCTCGTGATCTATTGACAAGTGTCCCCTCACAGATCAACGACTCTCAGCTCTTCGGCTATTTGCGCTTCAAGAGTTTCAAGTATCAAACTTGCCTTCTCCTGAACTCATGATATATGATGGTCCATATTCTCTTGTCCAATCTGATGCCCGAGATTTCCTTCGGACGATATAACGACTCAGATCTCCTTCGACTGATTGAATGGTTGAGATTATACTTCATCTCTCCGGCTCTTCATCCTTTGGAAATCTCAATCCTCAAGCTTTGACTAGTCTCCCTATGTACACAAGGGTTAAAACCCATGCACTTCACGTTGATCAGATGACTGTCAACTCTCTACGCTCAGATCCAATGCTAGAGATTTGTTCTTCTTCTCTATGCTTCCTTTGTTCGCTGGAATTTGATCTAATGGTCCAGACTCCTCCTTATAACCAAATATGATGGTTGTTGTCGCTCTTCCTCTTGAGATTTTGACTTCTTCTATATTTTGAAGATTTAGTCCGCATTCAAAGGTTTCAACCTTTGAACTTTCTCCTACGAACCTGACTATCTTGGGTCTCTCTTACACTCTTGTAAGCATTATCTCTTCTAATCTTTTGAGACTTACAATAAGTATGTCACTCACGCATTCCTTGCACTATCCCTTCTGAGCTTGATCTCCTCCAAGATTTTGATCTCCCACACACTATTTTCGCTTCTGGGATTTCGTTAAACTCAGTGTTACACATCAAAATTACGCACTTCAATAGTGTCGCAAGTGTCATCATTACAAGTATCGCAAGTGTCGCATTTTGCTCACAAGTGTCGCAAGTGTCAGGGAAGCATACTGCCATGATGCCTATGTCGTGCCTTTAACGACATGAGAAAGACACTTGAAACACCTCAAACATTTGATTTGGAAGTTGAGAAATGAGTCAGCAGGCTCATGAACCTTTTTCCATCTGAAAACACTCAAAAAACTAAGTTTTGGAGGAGAGCGCTCCCCTATACCCCTTCCAGGAGCGTTGGCGCTCCCCCTTACACTGTCTGGGAGTGTTATAAAGCTTCTTTGGCTCTTCTGGAGGAGCGTTGGTGTCTTTAGGAGTGTTGGCGCCCCCCTTAAGCCTACTGAGGAGCGCTACAATGCTCTGATGGCCCTTTTGAGGGAGCGCTACCTATTCTGGGCAGTAGTTAAGTTGTTGAGATGAATGGGGGAAGGATCCTTTCATTCTTGGAAGGCAGTTGAATTCGAATCCCTAGTCCATCCATGATCTTAGGGAAGATCCTCAACTGAAGGAGGAAAATCTTCAACTTCCCCAAGGATATCTCAAGTGGTTAAAGCCTCTCAAGGCTATATAAGCAAGTTTTCTAATGGTGAAAGGGGACTGAAAAAGGGAGAATGACACCAAACTTATGATCTTATAAGTGGTGCTGGAACAGAGATATTTTGGAATCAAGAGACCTATGATCTCATAGGGAGCAATCAGTGAAGCTATCATCATTCAGATCGTGGATCTTTTGAGCAAGGGGTAGACAAGGAGGACTTGACGAAACTGCTGCAACTCATCTATGGCTGTAAACAATGTTTTGTCCTCACTAATATAATTTGTTTGGCCTGTTTATTTCTAATTCATGTTCAATTTCACATGAATTTGTCTCTTTAGTAGATATATCTATTTCAGACTAATCTTCATAGAGTAGGAAGTGGTCGTACTTTGTTTGTCTACAGGATCCATCGAGGAGCGAAAGATTGGAGCTCAACTCGAAGCGTGCAGGGACAAACACCGGTAAAAGGTACTTATTTTCTCCTTCCTCCTCACACACTAGTCCACTTAGATCTAAAAGGAAGTCAGTGACCATGATAAGCACTTTCTTTCTTAGAGTTAAGAGTCTAGCTCTTTGAGGAGATCTACCTGTCCGCAGGGAGATTTTCCTTCAACAGAAACTGGCAACTCCACTGGGGAGAATCGAATCAAAACTTTTGGTTTTGATTTTTCCTCATAGACCTTGTCTTACATTTTTTTTTCTTAGGCCTTGTTCACCCCTTCATATATGATTGCACTTGGTGATTGACTCTTTACCCCATCACACTCAGCTTGACTGTCAAAATTTGATTGAAATTTTGGTTTTTTGGAATTTTTTATGAGTTTTTTGAGCCTGGCACCCCCCTGCCCATGTTAGAAGAGCACCAAAACTCCCTGGAAGTGTTAGACATAGATTTATAACGCTCTGGTGGCCCTTATACCAGAGCGCCAACCCTTTTTTTCCCAAAATCTCTTCTAAAATTGCAATTTTTGGAGGTCCAAACCCTGTTTTTTCACTTGCTGAGCTACTTTGAGACTCAATGATTCTTCCTTTGACCTTTTACATGCTTCCTCTTGAGAATTAAACACCTTATTGTTCATATTTTATGCCCTTCTCCCTTATTTTTGAGTTTTTGCTGTTGAGAGCTTGAAATCAATCCGCTGCTTTCTCCTCTCCTATCTGACTGAGCGGAACTCCAGTGAAGGACATCTGAAGTCTGTAAATCTTCTCATTTGGTTCTTTGAGGTCATCTGATCCAATATATTTCTCCTTCCTTTTGCATTTTTGGTTTTCTTTCTCTTGTTTGATTGCAAAAGGGTGTGTTGTTTGTGCTAAATCTGCATTTTCTTGTCTGAACCTCCTTGATCTGAAAGGGTGGTTGGCAGGAGAAATTTTTCTTTGAATTGATTATCATTCGCATACAAATGACAAAAGTACATCTTAGTGATTAGTTTGCATATTAGTTTGCATTTCTGAAATGTTGTAGCATCATATTGGATTTGATTGAGAACAAAATTGATTGAGGGCATTCCTTATCAAGTGTTTGATAGTGAAAA